>RPOG01001891.1:0-29465 GCA_008086565.1 Thalassoma bifasciatum
CACACACACACACACACACACACACACACACACACACACACACACACACACACACACACACACACACACACACACACACACACACAGGTTTGATGAAGCCATCTCACAGTTATAATTAATAACCAGTTTAACCAGTCTGCAGAGAACAGTAGACTGGACTTCTCCTGATTTCAGCTCAAACTTTTCTCCATTTCTTTTTAACTCTGACTCTCACTGATGATTTTAAAACACTTTCTCATTTTAGCTGCTGTCTCTTTAAGGCTCCTCCCTCTAAAAACCCTCTTCATTCTGATTGGAAGTCTGTTGATGATCTGGTGCTTTTTTAATGTAGTGTTTTGATCAGTTTGATTCAGAGATTTGGGTTTGTTAATTCACATCAACAGAGCAGAATACCCCCTCTTTAAAGGAGAATACCCTCTCTTTAAAGGGAATCACCCCCTCTTTAAAGGAGAATACCCCCTCTTTAAGGGAGAATAACCCCTCTTCAAAGGAGAATACCCGCTCTTTATAGGAGAATACCCCCTCTTTAAAGCAGAATACCACCTCTTTAAGGGAGAATCACCCCTCTTTAAAGGAGAATTCCCCTCTTCAAAGGAGAATACCCCCTCTTTAAAGACGGATACACCATTTTTAAAGAAGAACACCCCCTCTTTAAAGGAGAACACCCCATCTTTAAAGGAGAATACCCCCTCTTCAAAGGAGAATGCCCCCTCTTTAAAGCAGAACACCCCCTCTTTAAAGGAGAACTCCCCCTCTTTAAAGGAGAATACCCCCTCTTTAAGGAAGAATACCCCCATTTCAAAGGAGAATACCCCCTCTTTAAAGAAGAATACCCCCTCTTTAAAGGAGAACACCCCCTCTTTAAAGGAGAGCACCCCCACTTTAAAGGGGAACATCCCCTCTTTAAAGAAAATACACCCCCTCTTTAAAGAAGAATACCCCCTCTTTAAAAGAGAACACCCCCTCTTTAAAGGAGAATACCCCCTCTTTAAGGAAGAATACCCCCATTTCAAAGGAGAATACCCCCATTTTAAAGTAGAATACCCCCTCTTTAAAGGAGAATACCCCCTCTTTAAAGTAGAATACCCCCTCTTTAAAGGAGAATACACCCTTTTTAAAGTAGAATACCCACTCTTCAAAGGAGAATACCCCCTCTTTAAAGGAGATACCCCCGCTTTAAAGCAGAATACCCCCTCTTTAAAGGAGATACCCCCGCTTTAAAGCAGAATACCCCCTCTTTAAAGGAAAACACCCACTCTTTAAAGCAGAACACCCCCTCTTTAAGCTCATCATGATACAGCCCTCAGAGCCTGCTCCCCCTCCATAAAACTCCTCATATAATCACAGATCGATGTGTGGACGCTGCGTCCTGTCTGGCAGCGCTCCTCGCCGAGCCCGTGCTGATGACGGATGTCTCGGCGAGCGGACGGCGTGCGAGCGAGCTGCGGCCGCATTAATAAACGCTGATGAGCCTGTTTTCCTTTAAAAGCCATTTCTGCTTCATCAGACGGCGCGGGGAGAGCGAGGACAGGCGCAGACAGATGGGAGGAGGCCGTAAAGGTCAGAGTGACGAGCGTGTTGAACATCGTTGGTGGAGGTGATAGAAATCCAGCTGCCGCCTTCACTAATGAAGCAGCTTTTTACAGCCAATCAGAGGAGAGAGTGATCATCTGGCACAAAATCTATAAAAGACTCGTTTTTATAGAGTCACAGAAAATCTCCGCGTGGCTGTTCCACCTTTTTTTAACGCATCAGTCCTGCGCTGTGTTATTAGACGTTATAAACCTCTAATGTTATGATTGTTTTGTTTATACTCACATTTTATGACATCACAACTTTGATGTTCTAAAGCGAGAGTTCTAGAATTCCTCACAGTCAGCGGAATGTGGGTTTACGAGACAGGCGGTCTTAAAGAGACAGTACCTGAAATCTCTACAACAGTTGCCCCAAGTGAAACAAAACATTTAAGGCTCCCCCTGCTGATTGGCTGCAGTATATATGATAAGCCCCGCCCCCTTTATGTTAACGAATAGGGCATGAGTCAAACTATCGAGCTATGGAGGCCTGTTTTTGTGTGTGTATCAAGACGAAAAATGTGTTTAATGTCTGAATATTATATAAATATGTATGTGATTAATTGTCGAGCTATTTTTCAGTCGTGTTATACAACAATCCATCCAATTAGCACTGCAAAAACTGGGATCTACGCAAGTATTTTTGTCTTATTGTTAGTAAAAACTTGTCTTATTATACTTAACATGAGCCACATTAAACTCACATGTCCAAAAACGTGTTTTAATTTAAGATTATGAAGAAAAGAAAAATGTGTCTGACTTATGAAGAAGAAAATAACTTTTTTTTAACTTGTTACAAGCAATTCAGACTTAATTTCTGTCTCTAAATGTTCCTTTAATGTTCCTTTAATGTTCCTTAATAACCAATAATAAAGACCACTGTTATTATTGTTATTATTATTATTATAGTTATAGATGCAAATGGCATTATTGTTCAGAATAAGTCACACAATTTTGCCAAATCCTGCTGCACCAATGTGATATTTTATCCTATAACTGAAAGCAGCTGTAAGTGTGTTTGTGTGTGTGTGTGTGTGTGTGTGTGTGTGTGTGTGTGTGTGTGTGTGTAGAGGAGGCAGTCATTGGGTTAATTGTTGAGCAGGAGAGCGCAGCAGTTAGTACGCTGGTATGTGGTTACTCATCATCACATAGAACGCCATAAAGACTCTTTAACCATTAAACTGAGCTCACACACACACACACACACACACACACACACACACACACACACACACACACACACACTTGTCTTTGAACTTCACATTATTAAAGTCCCTATAGAAACAGTGTATTATGATTTCATTTCAGTCTTTTATTAGTTTATAGAAAATGATCCGTGCTTCATTGAGTCAGAGGTCAAAGGTCAGAGCAGCTTAACATTAAAAAGATCNAAAAAAGTGTCTGACTTACGAAGAGGAAAATAACTGTTTTTTTACTCATTACAAGCAATTCAGACTTAATTTCTGTCTCTAAATGTTCCTTTAATGTTCCTTAATAACTAATAATAAAGACCACTGTTATTATTGTTATTATTATTATTATGGTTATAGATGCAAATTGCATTATTGTTCAGAATAAGTCACACAATTTTGCCAAATCCTGCTGCACCAATGTGATATTTTATCCTATAACTGAAAGCGGCTGTAAGTGTGTTTGTGTGTGTGTGTGTGTGTATGTGTGTGTGTGTGTGTGTGTGTGTGTGTGCGTGTGTGTGTGTAGAGGAGGCAGTCATTGGGTTAATTGTTGAGCAGGAGAGCGCAGCAGTTAGTACGCTGGTATGTGGTTACTCATCATCACATAGAACGCCATAAAGACTCTTTAACCATTAAACTGAGCTCACACACACACACACACACACACACACACACACACACACACACACACACACACACACTTGTCTTTGAACTTCACATTATTAAAGTCCCTATAGAAACAGTGTATTATGATTTCATTTCAGTCTTTTATTAGTTTATAGAAAATGATCCGTGCTTCATTGAGTCAGAGGTCAAAGGTCAGAGCAGCTTAACATTAAAAAGATCAAAATGAACAAACTGTGGATCATTAAACAAACATCATCCTTCATCAGGCTGATTTAACAGAATCTTATTTATAAAAAAATTAACCAATCACACAGCTGTGTTTCCATTACACCTGGAATTATGCAAAACTCAAATATTGCCATTAATAACACAAACATTTAAAAAAAACTCTCGAACTTGGATAAAAAGTTTTTACACTATGATAAACTTTTTACTCCTACATATTAAAACCTCCAGCCTGGAGCTCAGACTCAAAGATCAGTGACCCCAGAACTAAATTAAGACCCAAGTTCCTGTGGTTGAAAAGCACCTCTTGTCATTCACCCACACAATGAGTGAAATGAATCTTGGGAGTCGTAGTTTGCTTCTCTCCTTCAGTTTAATCCATAACTTTCTACAAAAAAACAGATATTTTAACTTCTGTTCTGGGAAAATGTCAAAACTGTTTAAATGAAAACATCTTTATTGTGATGGATAAAGATTTTACTGATTTAAAGTTAAGTTAAAGAAGTGAAACACCGAAGTACTCCTCCTCCTCCTCCCTCTCTCTCTCTGCAGGTTTTCTCCCTGACTGATCATCTATCCAGGGGTCAAAGGTCAGCAGCATCCATACACTTATACATGACGTATTATCTGAAAGCAATTAGTGAGAAACACAGCAGACACTCAGTCAATCTGTAACCCTGTGTGTGTGTGTGTGTGTGTGTGTGTGTGTGTGTGTGTGTGTAAATGCATATCTATGTCTACATTCTAAGCTGCAAAGGCTCCTCTTTATTCCCTCATCAATCAGTTAATTACTGTTACAAAGATCAATAACACACACACACACACACACACACACACACACACACACAGAGTAGTTGTTTGTTGTCTCAGTCTGTAAAGTTCATGTGTCATAAAACCAGAGAAAGCTCCTGAGTTGTTCTTTGTCGTGGTTCAGGTCTGACTCCAGGAGTTTTTCTTCACGTGAACCTGACACCTGAATGGCGGTGGCGGAGGCGGTGGCGGCTTCTTTCAGGAAACTGTGGAGGAAAAGCTGCTACAAGTTGAGACTGTGGGAGAGCAGCGGCCGACTTCATGTGTCGACTCATTATCTCAGGTGTTTCTGAGGTGAGCCAAGCTGTCGAATCCTGCGAGAAGGTGGCGAGGAGGCCGTTCCCCCGATCAGCCGGGAGGATCCGGTTACAGCCGTCCGGCCTCCTTAATGACCCCTTTCTCTGTCCGACCCTCGGTGCCGCCTGTGATCCGGGGCGGCCCTCCTTTCACATTCCCCCAAACCTGAAAGAGCTTCAATCTGTCGGACATCTGCAGCCCGTCTCACCGTGTCATTAGAGATAGACCGCTCAGCCCGCTCGCCACGGACACCTCTCGCTCCAAACTTTCCCTCGGCCCCCGTTCGCTCTCAGGGGACCCGAGGCAGGGCCGGGACCCTGTGTTGAGAACCTCGAGGGAGCAGAAACCCTTCATCGTTACCTGTGGGGGGCGGATCAGGATGGAGGAGGAGTGGTGGTGGTGGTGGGGGGGGTTCTTTTGTTCCTGAGGAGAGCGAGGGAGCTGAGGAGGAGGACGGTCAGACTGGTTTAACTGGTAACTGAGCTAAAGACTGAAGAGGCCGTTACCACTCAGAGGAAACAGAGAAATTAAACACTCCTCACCTCAACTCTTCAGAAAATACATTTTCCTTTTTGTTAATAAAAACTAAGACACTGAGATGGCCACTCCAGAACCTTCACTTTATTCTGCTGTAGCCAATGGCAGGTCCACTTGTCCTTGTGTTTTGGATCATTGTCATGTGTGAACGTCCGAGTACGTCTCATGTGCAGCTTCTGGGCTGATGAGTGTAAATTTTCCTCCAGTATTTTCTGATAACATGCTGCATTCATCCTTCATTCATCAGTTTGGACCAAGTTTCCTGAGCCTTTGTAGCTCACACATCCCCAAAACATGAGTGATCCACCTCCGTGTTTCACAGTAGGAATGGTGGACCTTTCATCATAGNCATGTCAAGTGAACTGAGAGAGGAGGGGGTGTGAGAGGTGCGTGAGCTGACCCAGGCATGGAAGTAAGCTGTTATGACCCCCCCGCCCAGCCTACCGTAAATAGATCAAAGCACATCTGTTTCTGCGTCCAGCAGCCACACATCTATAATTGCGAACTGGCCTTAATGGCTCAGAGCGACCCGTCAGACGCTAAACCGTTTGGACACTGGAGATGCTGGAGCAGCGAGCGCCGAGCGACCGTCAGGAAACGCCGGACAGGGAATTCTCTGGAGCCACGGCGGCGAAGACGACAACGGCGGCTGTCTGGTCTCTAGCGGACTGAAATAGATATCACAACTCCAGCCCAGGGACGGAGGCCCCCAGGGGCCCGAGCTGACCGCACAGCTGGGATTGTGGAGCGGGGTAGACCAGTGGTCAGGGGGTGGGGGGGGCACGAGGAGGAGAGGAGCTGGTTTGTGTGTGCAGATGGAGAATTCAGTGGATAAAAGAAGAGCAGTTTATTTGTCTGCTCACACACACACACACTCACACACACACTCTCAGGCTGTGTTTAGGTAAAAGACAGAAGCCAGAACAGTTAATAGTTCACAATGAGGTCCAGGAGAGTCCAGAGAGTGAGGAGAAGCTTGAAGTTGGCCCGTTGTCACAGTGTGACGCTGATGCGGCCTAATGAGCGTAGTGCTGTCACCACACATCTGCCTCTCCTTCACTTGTAGAGTCTCAGACTCAGGACCTGCTGCAGTCACCCAGAGGAGCTGGGACTCCAAAAACCAAGACCAGAGAGTCCACCGAACGACTCGGACCTGTAGACCTGACATCAGGTGTTCAGAAAGACTCATGTTTCTGCAAACTCCTCAGAGCTGAGACAGAAAACTCACTTTATAATGAAACTCACTGATTTATCATTTCAGTATCTTCCTCCTCACGAAAACTTTTCTGTCACTCATGGTTTGTACTTAGGTGTTAACTCTGATCAAAAGTTTCATCCTCTGGTGATTTTGTCCTGATAACACTCCTAAAGGTAACCATGGTAACCATCCTCACCTGTGATCTATCTGCTTTAATCAGTGTGTGTGTATAAAAGCTCAGTGAGTTTCTGAGCTCCTCTTGCATCTTTCATCCAGTGCTGCACTGACATTTCTGGATTCTGAGTCATGAGGAAAGAAAAAGAATTGTCAAAGTTTCTGCAGGAAAAGTGAATCCAACTGTATAAAACAGGAAAGGGATATAAAAAGATATCCAAGGAACTGAGGATGCCAATAAGCAGAGTTCAAACTCTAATGAAGAAGTGGAAAATGAGGGATTCTGTTGAAACCAAACCACGGTCAGGTAGACCAACAAACATTTCANGAATCCAGAAATGTCAGTGCAGCACTGGATGAAAGATGCAAGAGGAGCTCAGAAACTCACTGAGCTTTTATACACACACACTGATTAAAGCAGATAGATCACAGGTGAGGATGGTTATGGGGTATATGTGGATTACTTTCGTAGTTTTTAGCTGTTATGGAGTGAGTGAAATGAAGAGAAATGAACCAGCTCCTCAGTAAATCAAGTTTTTTTTTATCAGTTAGAAAACAGTCAGTCACAGTTTTCTCTCAGATATTCCAGTTTTTGAAGTTACAGAGGCAGAAAAGTTCATAAAACACAACAAAACATCCTGAAATGTGTCAGTAACTCAGCAGAAAGACTTAAAGTTATCAAACATGATAAAAACGCTGAACATTTCATACACTTTAGACTTATTCTGATCTCTAACATATGAAACAGGAAATGGACAAATAGTGATACTCTGAAAGCAGAATTTGTTTATTATAAGAAAGGTTGGAAACCCATTCAAACGAATGGTGAAATGTACCCTGTAAGCTAACAGACTAGCGATATGTTGGAAATGTTACTGAACCACTTATTTTACAAAAACGACTTCTTTAAAGTTGAATACGTTTGTGACCTTTGTTGTGGTGATTTGTCCTAGAACATGTTGGCAGTAACAGCTGTGATTCAATTTTTTTGGAGAGGAAATAACACGTGGCAGTGCTACGCTAGTTAGCTTGTAAGAGAGTGAGGTCGGGCAGTTTAAGTCCCTCTGGGGTCTCAGTTTCTGGATTTTCTTTAATAAATAAAACAAAAAGACAAAGTGGCAGAAAGTTCACAGACACGTTAATGTGGCAGTTTCACAGTTTAACAATAAAACAGGTTTAACGTTTGGAAAATTTTCAGGCAGTCTGGTTTGTTTAGATTAGTTATAAGTTAGCTGAAGCTCCGTTTACACAACAACTGTTTGAAAACTGGTTGAAAAGCAAAAGCAAAAGTATTATTGTGTTTCGGCCCCTCGTTTACACGGAAACAGTGTTTTAGCCGAAATACAAAGCAAACTTTTGGAAACAGCCCCCAGAGTGGAATTTTGTCTGAAATGCTGTTTCACTGTTGCCGTAAAAATGGCAAGCCGGCATTTTCAGTGGAAACGCTGAGGTCATGCTCATGAAATTAAAACCTTCACTATGTCATGCACAAACTGAATTACAACAACAACAACAACAACAACAACAACACCAGTCACCTACAGTTTTGTTTTTGTGCTGCTGAATCTACAAACTGACTCCAAAATAATGTGCATTTATTGCATTTTTTTCTGCAATCAGCGAAGAAGTTTTCAGTCTACAGCCCTTAACCCTCTGATGCATGAATTATGAAAGTCAGTGTCAGGATTTTTCCCTTGAGTGTTTTTATTCATCTTAAAGCATAAAAGAAGTTTCCCCTTTTTTTTCAAATATTTGTAACTGAGCATTCAGCATAAAACAGTGTGAACTTAATGTAAATATGACTTATTTTAACTCTCTTTCATCAATTTTAAGACTGAATAATTTATAGTCTATAGGCTTTTTCAACCTCAAATGTTTGTCGACCACATTTTTAAGAATATGAATATGTTTGGAAAAGAATTGAAAACATTGTTTGAGGTCCTAAGAAGAATAAAAATATCCTGACACAGACTAATTTAAATTTCCACCACATGAACCACTGAATTTAGGAGTAAATCAGTTTTAAATAGGTGTCACTGTAGTGACCACTATGCACCACAGGGTTAAACCATTGTCGTGTAAACGGTGTCGCCATCTACAGGCCTGACATGATACTACAGCGTTTCCGTGTATACACAGATTTAATTCGCTGAGATTTTGGCATTTTCAGGTGAAACGCTGTGAAGCATTTTCCTGTAAATGGGGCCTGAATATAAACACTCTACAACTCGGTTATTTCATCGTACAACTCTTCATCCGTCACTTTTCCAACAACGTCTGTGATGTTGAACTGACGTGTTTTCTGACGTCAGGATCTTCTCAAGACTTCACAGTTTTATCACTTTCAGGAAAGTTCATCAACTTTCAGAAAAAGTTTCCTCAGGTTAAAGTTTGAGGTGGGGAACCTGGGAAGTCTACGGTTCCTGTCGGGGCACCCAGGTGAAGTTCCACCTGCCCCCGCCGTCCTTCCTGATGAAAGCCTGTCCCTGAGGGAAACTCTGGGTCTTCACGCTGCTGGACGGGCTCAGGAACATACTGAACGCCAAATCTGTACGACTGCGAGGCGTCTGCGGCGTGGTCGGTGGACTTTTAGGGTTTATGTTATTGGATGGAGTCTGTACGCGGGGCATGATGGGACTGGAACAGGCGACGGGGGAGAACGGACTGAACTGGTTTGCGTCCTGTGAGGGGGTGTGGCTCAGCGGGGACCAGTACGCCGTCTGGACCGGACTCTGGGACGTGGACTGGTTTGGTGTTTGGGTGAAGGTCGGTTCTGGCAGGAAGGCAGTGATGTCAGAGCGCCGGTCTGGAGACGTCATGATGCTCTGAGGGGGGTTTATTGGACTCCCAAAGTCCACCTCCTGGGCTTTGGTGCTGTAACCGTTCTCAGTCTGAGGGGTCAAAGGTCGGCAGTGGACTGAAGAAAGCGTAGAAGAAGAAGAAGAGTTGAAGGAACACTCTGAGGGTGAAGAAGAGTCGTAGAGTAAAGTGCTGCATCCAGAGGACGAGGTGTCGGACGTGTCGATGGTGTTTGGATCCTTCAGGCCCAGAGTCCGGAGAACCCACAGGTCCAGGTTTGGTTCTGATTGGCTCTCAGAGGAGCAGAACTGGGCGCTGAGGTTCCTGCAGACTCTCTTACTGACCTGCTGAGAGGTCAAAGGTCGCTCCTCAGGAAACAGCAGGTTCCTCTTCAGCTGCTTCCTCCCATCGGCCGACAGTTTCTATAAAAACGAGATCACGTTAAACTCGAGCTGAAGTCAGAACGAGTCAAACCTCAAGAAACTGAGGACTAATCCATCAGCACTGAGGGGTCAAAGGTCAACATGAAAAGGTAAAGGTTTGCTGCTTTTATCTTTCATAATGTGAACATCTTGTATTCATTGTCAAACTTCTAAAATACCTGACTCTCGAAAAACATAGATTGCTTTGCTGCTTTTTTTATACTCACAATATACTTAAAATGTATTGTTTTAATGTCATGTCATGGTTTTGAGAATTCATTTGCTTTCTTGTCATTCTATTGCTTTGGTATTATTCTATTGTTTTGATATCATTCTATTGCTTAAATTTAATTCTGCCGCTTTGATCCCATTCTATCCCTTTGATCTCATTCCATCCCTTTGATCTCATTCTATCCCTTTAATCTCATTCTATCCCATTAATCTCATTCTATCCCATTGATCTCATTCCATCCCTTTGATCTCATTCCATCCCTTTGATCTCATTCTATCCCTTTGATCTCATTCCATCCCTTTGATCTCATTCCATCCCTTTGATCTCATTCTATCCCTTTGATCTCATTCCATCCCTTTGACGTCATTCTATCCCTTTGATCTCATTCTATACCTTTAATCTCATTCTATCCCTTTGATCTCATTCCATCCCTTTGATCTCATTCTATCCCTTTGATCTCATTCTATACCTTTAATCTCATTTCATCCCTTTGATCTCATTCTATCCTTTTGATCTCATTCTAATCCTTTGACGTCATTCTATCCCTTTGATCTCATTCTATCCCTTTGATCTCATTCTATCCTTTTGATCTCATTCTATCCCTTTGATCTCATTCTATCTCTTTGATCTCATTCAAATACTGCTTGCTGTGTGATGTCAACAATCTTGTCCTTTTGTAATGATTGCTGCAACTAATAGAGGTTCCCATCCAACTTTTATAGTAATTATTTATCCAAATATTTATGCTGCAGAGCTTGTTAACATTTGTCAAAGTTTTACTGATGTTTGTTTTCATGTGGGAAACTTCAGGGATCAGGTTCAGGACCACAAAATGAACTTGGTCCAGTTTTTGGATGAAGCATCAAATATCCACAGGCTCCTCTGATTTTAAAGCTGTGAGTGTGAAAGTTTTAAAGTTATGAACAAACCTTTGCTTTGAGCTGAAGGTTCCTGACGAAGGAGGAGCTGAAGAACTGTCTGAGTTTGTTGTTTTCCTCCTGCAGTCGAGCCAGTTCCTCTTCTCTCTGCAGCAGCGTGTCCTGGAGCTGAAACATCCACAGAAAAAAAACAAAAACACTGAAGCTTTGCTCTTTTTCAGGTTTATAAGAATCTCTGCTTTTCCTCTGATGAGTTTACCTGTTTGTTCCTCTGGAGGTGAGGAGACAGAGGCTCCGCCCACATCGCCATCGCACCAGGAGGAGGTGAGACGTCAAAAACATACGGTGACTCTACCAACACAAAAAGAGGTCGTACTTAAAAAATAAATATTCTTTAGATTATTTCTGAAACTTAAAGGAGCCAACTAACACTGGTTAGAAACATTACAACAGAAAACTTGATTTATTTACCAAGTATATCAAGTCAGACTTTTCAAAATAAAAGGTCAAAATTGAAACTTTTTATCTCAAACTTTTTATATTGAAAATTTGACTCTTATCCTCATCTCCTTATCTCGAATTTTAAACTTTTTATGTCAAAACTTTGACTTTTCTTTTTAAATTGGACTTTATTCTTTAAATTTGACTTAATTTTGTTACCGATTTTGACTCAATAATCCCAGAATTTTTACCAATTACCCCAAAAAGTTGACTTTATTCTGAAAATTTAACTTAACAATCTCAAAATGTTGACATCACTATATCAAAATTAACTTTATAATCACAGAATTTGCCTTTTTTTCATCTAAAAAATTTGCCATTTTTATGTTTCATATTTTAACTTTATCATCTTGAACTGTCAACATTCAAACTTTATCTTAAAATAAGTCTTCATCAAAAAATTCTTTCTCGCTTAAAATTTTGTGCTTTTTCTCCACAGTTTACATTATTTTGACTATTTTTTGCTTTTAATTGCCATATTTTGAATTGTTTTTCTCGAAAAATATGCATTTTTTCTTTAGTTTTGTCTATATAATCTTAAAAATTTGAGTTTATCATCTCAATGTTTTGACTTTTATCTCATAATTTCGACTGGATATGGACCAAAAAAGAAATCAAATCACAGTCAAGTTTAATTGTTATGTTGTTAATTGGCAAAAATGGGCTTCCATAGCAACTTGAGTGAAGGTAAAACTTGTTTAATTGTTTGAGTGAGCGTCCTCTAGTGGTCGTCAGAGGAACTGCACCTAATTAACAATCTGCAGCTTCTTGATGGATTGATGCTGAGCGCCAGGAGATGCAGAGAAAATTAAAAGATGAATCTTAATAAAAGCAGTTTCCGGATGTTTCTGCTGGAGTGGAACCTGCCGGAGCAGAGTTCAGTGAAGAAACAGAAACTGTTCATTTGATAAATGAGCGTCCGGGTCTGCTGGCATTTACAGACGATGAGGAAAGAGTTCGCTCCGTCAGCGCGGCGAGGAGCCGAGGAGCCGAGGAGGCGTCAGAGTTTCTCTTTGAGGAGGAAACTTCAGGAACAACTTCAGGAAAAAAAAGAAGAAGAATATTCTCCCTCTCTCTCACCCCACACGGACGAACGCTCCTCTCTCAGGTCGCTCAGGTCACCGGGGTCACAGGCCCAAACCGGGGCCAGCGTCTCCATGGAAACGTCAACAGCGTCACGGCCAAGGCCAAAGTCCTGGAGCAGGAGGAGGTGAGGAAGAGGAGGAGGAGGAGGAGGAGGAGGAGAGGGATTCCCTACAGAGAGACAGAGAGAGAGTGAATGAAGAGTGTGTGTGTGTGTGTGTGTGTGTGTGTGTGTGTGTGTGTGTGTGTGTGTGTGTGCCAGCCGACAGCGTGTTGATATGGAGATGATCAACACCTCTGTTACTCTAATCATTTTCAAAATAAAAGCCCTTTTGTTTTCACCCAGGCTTTTATTTTCTGCCTGGTTCAGGAGGATTTAAACTCCTCAGACTCTGGAGGAAAAACGAGAATCAGCGGATGTTTCTAAAATCATTTTATTCTTATTTTAAATCTGCTGATCAAATATGAAGAATTGGTACAAAAAAAAACTAATCAGTGACATTTTCTTTAAAATGTTAAATACCGAGAAGAAAGTGAAACCAGCAGTTGCTTTATTGTGAGGTCTGTAAGATATGGAGGCTCATATCTGCCAAAAAAAAAAAAAACAGACATAAATTTTTTTTCTTCCAAGCCGATTAGTTTGAAATTTTCAGATAAAAAGTCAAAATTATTAGACGAAGTTAAAATGATGGGATGAAACTTGAAAATTTGAGAAACAAGTCAAAATTTTGAGAAAGAGTTAAAGTTATGTTTAAAAAAAAAAATTTGAAATTGTCTTTTTTTCCCCCATAAAGGTTACATTTTGAGATACAAAAATCAAAACTATAAGAAAAAAGTCAGAAAAAAAGGTAAAAAAATTTGAAACATTTCAACATGTCAACATTTTTCAGAAAAAAAGTCAATTTTATTTAGATAGAAAAGTTGAAAGTTCGGACTGAAAAGTCAAAACTTTCAGATAAAAACAGCATGATTTTGAAAGAACAGCCAATTTTATGTTTAAAAAAAAGTAAAAAATTGAGATTCAGGCTTGGAATTTTGACATTTATTTTCTAAAATCTTATTTCAAAATTTTTTTTGACTTATTTTGGTTAAGAAAATAATAATAATAATAATAATAATAATAATAATAAAAACTCACTTTGGCCAGTTTGCATTTTTCCTTTTCTGAATTGGCAGAAGTTGGCCTCCATAGCAACAAGACTATTTCATGTTGTTACGGATTTTCTGCCGTAAAGTGAGCAGATATGACGGAAAAATCTTAAAATAGGATGTGCAGGTTTAAAAAAAAAAAAGATTTAAGAGGAAACAGAAAAGAATGAGGATAAAAAATAGAAACTTATAACCATGAAGAGTCTGCAGTGATTTTCACTAAATTTGTCTGTAGCTCATTATTCACGGACTTTTCATGCGCAAACAAAAACCACAAACACATAATAACATTTTAAAAAGTGCAATAAAAGTTGTGTTGGTCTGCAGCTCAGACACTCTCACAAACTGCTCTTTAACTCTACACCTGTCAGGATCAACACACACACACACACACTCTCAGGTGAAGTCACGGAGGATGAGAGCGCGGGGAAGTTTCTCACCTGCTGCGTCAGGCTGTGCGTAAAAACGCGTCAAAGCTGGAAACAGCGCGCGGAGGAGAAGAAGGTTTTATCCTTTCTGCCTGAAAACGAGAGGAATCCTGAAGAAGAGAGAGAGTCCTGATGTGCAGCGGAGGAGAACAGAGAGAGAGTGAAGCTGAGAGAAACCTCCTCACACACTCACAGGTGTGTGTGTGCGCGCGTGTGTAAGAGAGAGAGAGAGGGATGACGCATGGTCCAATCAGCTGTTCGCTCTCAGTGACGCTGTTTGCAGCAGCTTTAAGGTTTGAGACCAAAACTACAGGTTTCCTAGAGAATTTATTTTTGCTCCTGTTTTATTTTTATGCTGAAAACAGAATCAGTTCACAAACACAAAAAGATCATTTAATTTTCCCCAATCAGGATGCTGACTTTTCAATTGATAACAATCCTTTAAATAAGGAATTACACTGTTAAAAGAGAATCTCCCATTAGTTTAAGTAATTTAATTTTTAAAAATAAATGACACTACATTTTTTTAAGTTAAGGGTTCCATTGTATTTTTTTTTTTTGGATCATATTAATTTAGAATCCTGGGATACAACCAAATGTAATATTTTGACTTATTTCTACTTAACATAATGATTTCTGATGTTTCAATTTACTTCAATCCAGCTCATGTGTTTTTAAACAGCCGATAAAAGGAAACTCTGAATAAATTTTATTTTTTATACTGGTTCCATGTAAATGTAAAGGTTGGTTGAAAGTAATAACTTTGGCGTCAATTAAGTTGAATTAAAATTGTTGCTTTCAGTGATATCACAGACTGGCTACTGCAGTTTTTGCCACAGTGTCAACAGGCTGAGGTGACGTTTTGAGTGTGGTCAGATTAAATTCAGTGTGTTTCAATGGAGCCTGTAGGTTTAAAGTCAAGATCAGTGAATGATGTGTGTGTGTGTGTGTGTGTGTGTGAGATACTATACTAACACACACACACACACACACACGCCTGCTCCTCCCCTGAGTTAACCTGTAATCTGACAGCAGGTCGGTTAATCTGCAGCAACAATTAGGATCTAATTCACAAACTGACATACCAACAAGGTTAGACATTAACAAAAGAGGAGGAGAGAGGAGAGAGGAGAGGAGAGGAGAGAGGAGAGGAGAGGAGGAGAGAGGAGAGAGAGGGGAGAGGAAGAGAGAGAGGAGAGAGAGGAGAGAGAGGAGAGGAGAGAGAGGAGAGGAGAGAGGAGAGAGAGGAGAGGAGAGAGGAAAGAAGAGAGGAGAGAGGAGAGAGACGGTGGCTGGGAAGTTCAAACCAAAATCACAAGGTTTCAAACACTTTAGTAAACTTTTTAAAAATTACACTTTTATAAAACATTTTTACCAGTTAAAAAAAAAGAATCGAGTGACAAATCACTTTAACTGAGGACGGAACAAATATTTAAGGTCAAAAACACTATTACAAGAAGCTTTTTTTAATGTTAAAATGTTTAGAAAATGTAAATTTATGTAAAATTTTTAGAAGATTTTTAAACTTTGTAATTTTGGTTTTTCCCAGCCACCGTACGAAGGAGACCGGTTTATTCGACTTGATGAACTTGCACTGTCGACCTAATGATGTTAGTCCACCTCCAGCTGAGGAACAAATCTGTTCCTACAATCACCCCCCTCACACACACACACACACACACACACACACACCTTTAGGGAAACTGGTGGACCATTATATTTGACTTCTCCCATTAGCTTTTGTGTCTGCTTAAGTGGTCGTGGAGGGGGGTTAATCACCTCCGCCAGCGGGACCTGCTGCACGGCGAATAGCGGCACGGCGGCAGCAGCCATATGTACCGTCTGCAGGAGGGGTCATGTGACCTGGAGGTTGCTGGTTTGAATCTGGCTGACTGAGCTGGACCAGGCTGTACCAGGTTTTTGATGGAAAAGTGGAAAAATATGTGTAAATGTAAACAACAGTGGTTCAAGAATGGAGCCATGAGGAACCTCAGATTCATTATAAAAATGACATCATGAGGTTAAAAACAGGTTTAGTTGATCTTTGATGGAAATAAAGACGTTCTTCTGTGAGTTAGTGTGTGTGTGTGTGTGTGTGTGTGTGTGTGTGTGTTTGGCAGGGGGTGTGTGTGGGTGTGTCGGTCAGCAGCTCGCCCTCTCAGCTCCTTTTATTCCTTTTTTCTGTCTCAGGTCTCACGCTGTGAACTCATTTGTTGCCACTGGGACTGAACGCCCTCTGCCAATTAAACTGAGCCTCCGGGTTGCCGTAGTTCACCAAAACCTGACCAACAGGCAGGAAAGAAGGCGACAGGTTTGGAGGATTATCGTCTCTGCAGCAGAAAGTTCAACAACCAGCTGGTTTGGTTCGGTGAGTTTAAAGATTCCTCTCATCAGAGAAAATTATGTTCAGTGTCAAAAAAAACACGGAAGCCCAAATTTGCAAGTTTAAAAAAAAAAAAATTAAAACTTGACTTTGTTTAGATTTTTTTTTGGTCCATATTACATCAAAATATTGAGATAAAAAAATAGAAATTTCCGTTTGAAAAAAGTGAGTCCACATTTTGAGAAATAAGGGTAAAGTTGTAACATTAAAAGTCCAGATTTTTGATTAATGTCAAAATTACAAGGTAAAAAGTCAAAATCACACAATAGAAAAGTCAAAATATTGATAAAAGGAGAAATTTTAACATAAAAAGTTAATATTTTGACATCAAAAGTTTGCTTTTAAAGATGATTAACCCAATTTTTTAAATTTTGGAGTCAAAACTTTTAGGTTAAGCTAAAATTATGAGATGAAAAGTCAAAATATTGGGATGAAATGAAGATTTTTGAGAAGGTTGTTGAAATTACAAGACAAAAACTCAAAGTAAAGTAATAAAGAGTAGAAAATTTGATTCAAAAAGGACAAAATTATTGCATAAAAAGTCAAAATTTCGAGATAAATTGGAATTATGAGGTTGAAAGTTGACATTTTGAGTTAAAAAGTCAAACTTTTGTGAAAATGAAGTCGATATTGTGATATATTAGTCAAATTCTGTCATGAAAAGTTGAAATTTTGAGTCAATATGGAAAAAATACATTATAAAAAGTCCAAATTTTGAGATAGATTAAAACTATTAGAAAACAAACTTAAAATTTTGAGATCAAAATGACTTGAAGAAAGTGGCGTGTCATACAAAATTCATATTTGCACACTGAACTGTAATTTTACTCCCTCTAGAACATGTCATTGCAACAACTTTGTTTCAAGTTTTTTTTCTCAGTTTTTCCATCATGAGTGACAGGAATGAAGCCACAGGCTGGATTTAATTGTGGATTATTGGCCTGAAAGTTTGGAATAAACCAAACTGCGTCGCCTTCACCAAAACTTCACATGTTCAGGAATCAGTTTGTTGATATTTGTTGTGAACGTGACGTCAGGAGGTTTTGAGGCGTCAGAAACAGATTCATGTTTTCTGTGACCTGACTTTTTGATTGTTGTCACAGATTTTTCCAGTGAACCATCTTTGAGAAAGTGAAACCAAACGTGTGTGTTGTGACATCACTGACCTGGTTAAAGCTTCGTCTTCTGTTTAAAGTGAAATCGCTCGTTTCTTCCTCTGAGTCTGTTTTCAGAGTTCGAGCTTAAACAGCCTCAGCAGCTCATTATGGGTCAGTCTGGTCTACAGGTGGGCTACCTGGTGGTCTAACACAGGCTGGACAGATGTTAAAGACCCCCCCCCCCCCCCCCCCCCCCCCCCCCCCCCCCTCCCTGCTGGGATCCTAATAACAGAGGGAGGGACGGGAGGATTTTGTTGGACAACAGCGGCGGCTGCCTGACTGAAAGCAGCCTGCTCTCTGCTGGACGTCCACACACACACACACACACACACACACACACACACACACACAGATTAACAACCACTCCCACCACTCCAAACTGACGCCTCAACATCATCAGGACCAATATCCACTAAACTAACTTCAAACCTGAACTTCAACCACATACTACAAAAACTGAAATCTAAGTCATTCTGTCTTATTTGTAGTAAAAATTGTCTTGTTGTTCTTAATTTGAGCCACATTCACCAGACCAGCTCATAAAAATGTCTTATTTCAAGTTTTTTTAAGACAAAAATGAGGCGTAATCTTATAACTTTGACTCTTTATCTCAAAATTTAGGCTTTATTTACTCAAAGTTCTACTTCTTGTCTTTGAATTTTTACTGTTTATCACAAAATTTCAACTATTTATCTACAATTTTGACTTTCTGTCTCAAAATTTTGACTTTTGACTTTAAAATTCTGACTTTTTATCTTAAATTGTGGACTTTGTTACTCAAAATTTTGTCTTCATTGTAATGAAATTTCAACCTTTTAAACTCAAAATGTGGACTTTAGAAACTCGGAATGTGGACTTTTAATCTCAAAATTTTGGCTTTATTCACTCAAAGTTCTATTTTTTATCTCAAAATGTAACTGTTTATCTCTAGTTTTTTACTGTTTATCTCAAAATTTTGACTTTTTATCTTAAAATTTTGACTTTTTATATCAAAACTTTGACTATTTTGACCTATTGTTGGCAAAAGAAATCCAAGGAAAGCAAGTTTTTCATTTTCATTTTCTGTAACTGGCAGACAACAATGAGGTGTAAATTGCTTGTAACAAGTCAAAAAAATCTGCCAATGGGATAAGACGAGTTCACCCGGGAAGTTTCTTGAAATTAGAAAGATGTCTTAAAACAAGAATCTTTTATCTTATCCCATTGGCAGATTTTTTTTACTTGTTACAAGCAATTGATGCCTCATTTTTGTCTTTAAAAAACTTTAAATAAGACATTTTTATGATCTTGTCTAGTAAATGTGGCTCAAATCAAGAATAGTAAGAAAAATTTGACTAAAAATAAGACAGAATGACTTGCTTAGATTTCAGCTTTTGCATTTAACCTCCATAAACCAACCACAAACCCCAGAACAGCCACTAAAACCTCCATGTGGTTCATGTAAACCACATTAACCAGACTCAACCACAGCTCCAACTGCTCACTGAGAAGAGAGACATCAGAATATTTTTTTTTCTACCTACAGCAACAATATTCTCAGTCAGTTTCAAAGATAACCAATGAAGTCCACCACATGAAAATCTAAATGTTGTATTCATGTTTAGCACATTTTTTGTCCAATGAGATAAGATTTTAAAACTCCCAGTCCTAAGTGCACATGACACATGTATGTGATTCAACGCGACAACATTCGTTCAACTTCTCTGCTCTTTCATCAGAGTCTTCAAACTCCAGGAAAAGTCACTTTTTTGAAAAACAGTCACTCAAGGAATCTGATAGGAAACCAATGAGAGCATTGGTATCAATAAAATCTTGCTCAATCTTTTTCACATTCTTTCAATTTATTTGTTATTTAACCAGCACTTATCACAAAGTGCAATATCTGTAATTGCATAGCTTATTTTGTGCTTATTGAACGAATTGCACACTTTTTAGTACTTTGTTCTATTTGCACACTTACTCAGTATTTTATTGTATTTCTCTATTCCATTTTTATTATATCTTGTATTATTGCTCGTTCTATTTTAGATGACACTTAATTTTTTTATTGCACTCCTTATTGTCCTTATTATCCCTAATTATTCCTTTCTACTCTTGTACTGTGTGATGAGCATCTGGCAACACTAAATTCCCCCAAAAGGATAAATGAAGTATTTCTGGTTCTGATTATTCGGACATATCCAGAATGGTAACGCTGTTGAAGGTTCATTCACAGCCCTCAGAATAATCGAAGCCATCGTCCATGAGTTTAAAACTGACCCCTTCTGTTTGCCGTACGCTAAAATATGACAGTCACACTCATCACAGGTAAAAACATGTCGTACCATTTTATTAATTGTGTCTGAAACATCATGTAGAAACACTGGACTGAATGAATAACACAGGTGTGTGTGTGTGTGTGTGTGTTAACCTGCCTGGTTAATCCTGTGTGTGTTTGTCTCCTGTGGAGAGACAACAGGTTGGAACACCTGACTGCTGCCCAGGAGGTCACACACACACACACACACAAACACACACACACACACACACACACACACACACACACATTAACTACCCCCCTCAAAACCCAAACATGACAGTAATGCCCTGTTACACACACTCACACACTCTCCACATCATGCATGGTTGAGCACACACACTTCAGTCTACCTGCTCTGTGCTCCAGCCTGTGTGTGTGTGTGTGTGTGTGTGTGTGTGTGTGTGTGTATGGACTCGTGCTGCTAATCTTCCTTTACGTCCACAAAGACACCCTGCTGTGAGCTCAGGGCCAATTAAAGCCGGAGGAGAGAGAGAGAGAGGAACACCTTCAGGCCTCTAACCTCGCTCGCCCCGGGCTCCTATCACAGGCTGAGGGCCACGAACCAGCTGGTCCCAGAAACACACACTCATTTCACCGTCTATTCAACTCAACATGACTGAGTGACTTTGAAAACTGATTACACTCTGAGGCGTTTGAAGAAGTTTAAAATGTAGAGACTTTTATTCGCTAAAACTCTCTTTTCTGTGTTTTTTCTTATTTCTGTACTTATCCTGTCACATGTGGAACCTGAGCAGACCCTGTTAGAACTGTCCTCTGAGGTAAATGGTTCCTGTGGCCCTTCGTTGGTCTGACCACAGGACATAAGCCCTGGTAGATAAAATGAAACAGCACCAGACCAGCAGAGGGCAGTGAGACAACAGCGAGGTCTTTCAGTGAACTGACACCAAAGAGGGAGAAAGCCTTACAGCTTCAAAGTTAGCCTGTTAGCATAGCAGAAATTCTGCCTGTGCAATGTGGACTAGAAACAGTGGACTAGAAATAGTGGACTAGAAATAGTGGACTAAGAACAGTGGACTAAGAGCAGTGGACTAAGAACAGTGGACTTAGAACAGTGGACTAAGAACAGTGGACTAAGAACAGTGGACTAAGAACAGTGGACTAAGAACAGTGGACTAAGAACAGTGGACTANCTGGTAGATAAAATGAAACAGCACCAGACCAGCAGAGGGCAGTGAGACAACAGCGAGGTCTTTCAGTGAACTGACACCAAAGAGGGAGAAAGCCTTACAGCTTCAAAGTTAGCCTGTTAGCATAGCAGAAATTCTGCCTGTGCAATGTGGACTAGAAACAGTGGACTAGAAATAGTGGACTAGAAATAGTGGACTAAGAACAGTGGACTAAGAGCAGTGGACTAAGAACAGTGGACTTAGAACAGTGGACTAAGAACAGTGGACTAAGAACAGTGGACTAAGAACAGTGGACTAAGAACAGTGGACTTAGAACAGTGGACTAGAAATAGTGGACTAAGAACAGTGGACTAGGAACAGTGACATAAGAACAATGGACTAAGAACAGTGGACTAAGAACTGTGGACTTGAAATAGTGGACTAAGAATAGTGGACTAAGAACAGTGGACTAGGAACAGTGGACTAGGAATCGTGGACTAAGAACAGTGGACTAAGAACAGTGGACTAGGAACAGTGGACTAAGAACAGTGGACTAAGAACAGTGGACTAAGAACAGTGGACTANTAAGAACAGTGGACTAGGAACAGTGACATAAGAACAATGGACTAAGAACAGTGGACTAAGAACTGTGGACTTGAAATAGTGGACTAAGAATAGTGGACTAAGAACAGTGGACTAGGAACAGTGGACTAGGAATCGTGGACTAAGAACAGTGGACTAAGAACAGTGGACTAGGAACAGTGGACTAAGAACAGTGGACTAAGAACAGTGGACTAAGAACAGTGGACTAGGAACAGTGGACTAAGAACAGTGGACTAAGAACAGTGGACTAGGAACAGTGGACTAGGAATAGTGGACTAGGAATAGTGGACTAGAAATAGTGGACTAAGAACAGTGGACTAGGAATAGTGGACTAAGAACAGTGGACTAAGAACAGTGGACTAGGAACAGTGGACTAGGAACAGTGGACTAAGAACATTGGACTAAGAACAGTGGACTAGGAACAGTGGACTAGGAATAGTGGACTAGAACAGTGGACTAGGAACAGTGACATTAGAACAGTGATCTAAGAACAGTGGACTAGGAACAGTGGACTAAGAACGGTGACAAAAGAACAGTGACAAAAGAACAGTTGCCTAGGAACAGTGGACTCGGAATAGTGGACTAAGAACAGTGGACGAGGAACAGTGGACTACAAATAGTGGCCTTAGAACAGTGGACTAAGGACAGTGGACTAGGAACAGTGACATAAGAGCCATACGGTTTAGGACAAGTGTCTTAAGAGCAGCGTTCTATGAACAGTGGACTAGGTAACATCAGAATTGTGGACAAGGAACAGTGACAAAAGAACAGTATCCTAGAAACAGTGGCCTAAGAGCAGTATGGCTTGGAAACAGTCGTTCAAGAACACTAACATAAGATCAATTGCCTAATAATAGTGGCTTAGGACAGTTGTCCAAGACCTGTGTGGTGCAGGAACAGTGGCCTAAGATCAGCTTTGCCTCAGAATTGTGGCCTTAACTGGAGAAACAGACGTCTGAGCACAGCCCTGTTTTGCATATGGTGATGTCAGAGATGGAGCTGTTTTAGTTTTAAAAGGATCCTGACGATTTAAGACTTTCGGCCTCATTGATGCATCCTTTTATTATTTTGACAGATTATGATCAAGTTAATCCGCTGTAAAGTTGCAACTTTATTTAGTTCTGATTCTCATTGAACATCTCCAGATCAGCTCTGTTCTTCCGTCTGTGTGTAAATCTCAAACAGGATATTTGATATCAGTGTCTGCGTCTGTAAACTTTGGACTCTGGAGTAATGAGATTATGTTGTCAGTGATTGACAGATAATGATACGTTTCACACACGTCCAACAGGAGAGCGGAGTCCACTGTCGTTAGCAGCATGCCTCCTTCTGTTCTCTCAACAATACAGCCACACTCACCTGGTGACATCACTGGATCCCTGCTCTGTGATTGGCTGTCATCAGAGTTACAGTGCACTCAGAAAAGTTCAGCGTGTGTGTGAGAGTGTGTCACCACTGAAGCGTTGTAAAAGGATTTTGTTGAGTTTGTTTGAGCTCTTCTTTTTGACTAATGAAGTGAAGCAAGAGAAATCAGATATTTCCTCAGGCTTTAAGTTTTTTTATGAGATTAATTTCCAAAACTTCATGAGACCAAGCAGACGTCTTTTTTTAGAGATACTGACTCTGAATATCTGTAATTCATCCCTGACTTGTGCACCTTTACACCAGTTTACTGAAACCACAGACTCTGCTGGTTTGTTTCCCTCTCAGCAGGCTCCATCCAATCCAAAAATTAATCTGGTTTAATCCCAACAGGAATCCAGCAAACGAACGCCCCTAAAGCTAAAATCTGCCCAGAAAACTTTTCATTACTTCCATATTAGCGCTGTGCTTTAATGCGACTCGATTTAACACAGCAGTTAATGTCCTTAAAACAGCCCCAAATATCCCAGTGTTGGACTGTGTGTGTGCACAAATGATTTTATTTATTAAAGAGATTTACCGTGCAGACTCTCTAGTGCCCCTACAGGACAAAGTGCAGATGACAGTCCAATCCCTGATGATGATTTAAAATCAGTTTAGGAACTTGACTTAGTTATAGATCAGCTTTGAATACGGCAACTTGAATGCATTGCTGCAGTAAAACAATGGCTGCGCCCGAAGGATAGAAACTGTGTTTTAAACTGTATTTTTTTTAAAGAAAAACCAATTTGTTATGTCTTTAACAACAAATTCTAGTTTGAGACAAACATTTAAGCAGATTCACGCCTATATGTCCTTACAGTCGGGGTTCCCTTTAATTCCTGAAAGATGGAATCCTTAACCTTTGATTGGATTTTTTGATATTTATTTAGTTTTATTGTTCCTGTAGTTTCTACCAAGTAGGTAAAAAGCCGTTATGTGTTGTACTTTTTGTCCCGTAAAATCCTACAGTTTGCTTTTAAGGAGAAAAACTCTGTTATTCTGAATAAGTCTGTTTATAAATACATTTTAAAAAGCAGTGCATGAAAAGCAAGTTGCAGCTTTAAAGAGTTGCATCATTTAAAAGTAAAAAGAGACAACTTTGGCAGAGTGAAAACTTCTCTGGGTTTATCTGTTCTTAAGGTGAAGAGGAGACACTGAGAGCAAAGCGTCTCATTCGTTGTGTCATGTGAGGACAAATCGTGGGTCTGTGAGGATCATAGTAGCTTTTTGAGTCCAAGAAACCAGTCACACACACACACACACACACGCTCTGGGTCCTGAAAGCCTCATGCAGCAGCCGCCTGAAAAGGACCCAAACACTGAGGAGAAAAGGCTGAGAGCGGGTCTGTTGGTGGCTGTTGTGTCTCTAAACCAAATACGAGTGTCTGAACCGCTGCCAAGCCTGAAGGGGCAACAGGCGAGCCAGCGGCGCCGGTCATCATGGAAACAGTCGTAGTAGTAGTAAAGAGGTTCCACACACAAATATTTCATGAAAACATGACGACATCTAATCTAAAAAGCTTTCACTTATCCTGCTGATGTCTCCTGATGTTCTTTCCTTTACACATACATGTTGAATTTTACTAACCTTCAGTATCTTATCATTAAAAAATTACGTTTAACACTACCTGTCATGTTTGAGTTCAGGTATTTGATGCATTCAAAGTTGAGTGGATCCACCAGGGGGCAGACTTGAGCTGATGAATTCCTGATCAACAAAAATATCATCTTAGAAAAGAAATTTAGATTTCATGCAAAGAAAACAAAACCTGATGATGCTCAATTTTCGTAAAAGTTAGACGCTGTGTGTGTGGGTGTGTACTTGTTTTTGTAGTAAAATAGGGGCCAAGTTTTTATCAGTACTTAGTGGGGACATTTCAGCCAGACTTCACCTTATTATGGGCTGTTTCAGGTTAATGATGATATTCAGAGATGAAGGTGAAAGGGTGAGGTATTGATGTAAAATGTTCTGCATGATGTGTGGAGAACATGAACAAATGTCCTCAGAAAGGTATGAATACATGTGTGTGTGTGTGTGTGTGTGTGTGTGTGTGTGTGTGTGTGTGTGTCTAAATTTGTGTCCTCTGTCACCGAAGTGATGGAAAGAAGCCAGTGAGTCCCCAGTGAGCGCGCTCAGACCAGAGTGTAATCCACCAATCAGAGAGCTGCTGCCACAGTTTAGCTCTCACAGGGGGGCGCTGGCATCAATCAGGTCCTCAGACACCTGCCAATAACACACACACACACACACACACACACACACACACACACATGCAAAGGCATAATGTTTGTTTGCTTGTTAAGTTCAGTCTGCAGCACATCACCAACAGCCAATCAGTGACCAGAACCAGGTTCACGGGTTTAAAGGGTCAGTTCACTTTAATTTCACCAACAATAAGCAGGGGCGGTTCAAGACTCTGATAGGGCCATGGGGCAAAAAATTCACCAGGGGCCCCTCCAATCAGTGAATATCATCATCTTATTTAAAAAAATCAGACAACAAATTTTCTCTTTTTCAAAAAAAGTCAACAGTTTTTCTAAAGCTTGAGTGTGTGTAATGTAAACAAAACNTTAGCTCTCACAGGGGGGCGCTGGCATCAATCAGGTCCTCAGACACCTGCCAATAACACACACACACACACACACACACACACACACATGCAAAGGCATAATGTTTGTTTGCTTGTTAAGTTCAGTCTGCAGCACATCACCAACAGCCAATCAGTGACCAGAACCAGGTTCACGGGTTTAAAGGGTCAGTTCACTTTAATTTCACCAACAATAAGCAGGGGCGGTTCAAGACTCTGATAGGGCCATGGGGCAAAAAATTCACCAGGGGCCCCTCCAATCAGTGAATATCATCATCTTTTTATAAATAATCAGACACGGATTTTCTCTTTTTCAAAAAAAGTCAACAGTTTTTCTAAAGCTCGAATGTGTGTAATGTAAACAAAACCATTGAACATAAACCATTTAAAATATATAAATACGATGAAAAACAAATAAAAGAAAACTAATAAAATAAAATGATTAAGTTTTAAGGAGAGGACGCTTTGTCTGTTTCTTTTGTTGGGTCAAGAAACTTCAGTTAGGATCCTGAGAAAGATAGTAACATAATAAAGAATACTGTTTATAATTATAACAAGTAATTAAAGCGGAGTTAAAATGCTCTCATGTTTCAAAATTACTGTTTCTAATGAATTTGTTCAAATTACTTTTAATTCATGTTTCACAGCAGTCATAGATCAACAGTCATAATTCATTGCTGGGGAAGCAGCTAACTGGTTGTGTTACGTCAGTAACGTAAATTGTAAGTAACAGCTCATGGCTAATTTGCATTTTTTCAGTTCACTAGTTAGCTTATGCAAGAAAAAGTTCATTTAGAGCGTAGCAGCAGTCAGGGTACATGTGGAGCAATTAAGCCGGGTTTTGTTGGAAAGTAGCAGCTCTGATGATGTGTTCTCTCTTCCTCTCTCTTTTTTGTATGATTTATCCATTTTGGTCTGGATGAAGTATCAATTATTGTGGATTTTTCAGTATTATTTTTACTTTCTGTTATTTTTGAAGTGATGAAAGAGGAATTTGATCTGTTGATATGAAAGTTTTATGGTTTTACTGCAGGAATAAAAATGAGAGTTTGACCTTTTGAGCTTCGTATCTTAAAGAACTCCACCCCCTCACCTGAGACAAACCAGGAAACAGGTTTTTATTTTTCATAACTGAGCTGAGAGACAGACGCGCAGGAGGAGAATCTGGGAACTTTACCATCAGACTTTTACAAACTTTACAAACTTTCATGTCTCAGGGAGAAACTTCCTAAAGCTGCGTCTTCAGCTTCACTCTCAGACAGAATGGCGTCCAGACTGGAGGAAGATCTGAGCTGTCCGGTCTGCCATGAGGTCTATAAAGATCCGGTCCTCCTGTCCTGCTGCCACAGCTTCTGTAAAGACTGTCTGCAGAGCTGGTGGAGGGAGAAGGAGGACAGGGAGTGTCCAGTTTGTAAGAGGAAGAGTTCAAAGGAGATAGGGCCTAATTTTGCTCTGAAAAACCTGTGTGAGAGTTTCCTCCAGGAGAGAGGTCAGAGACCTTCAGAGGATCTCTGCAGTCTGCACTCGGAGAAACTCAAACTCTTCTGTCTGGACCATCAGCAGCCAGTTTGTCTCGTCTGCAGAGATTCAGAGAAACACAGCGAGCACAGATTCAGACCCATCGATGAAGCTGCTGGAAACCTCAAGAAGAAGCTTCTGGAAACTCTGGAGCCTTTAAAGAGCAAGTTAAAGGTTTGTGAAGGAGTTAAAGTGAAGTTTGCTGAAACTGCAGAACACATTGAGGTCCAGGCNGAGGATGAAGGAGCAGATGGAGGCTCTGAGCAGAGAGATAGCAGCTCTTTCAGACACAGTCAGAGACACAGAGGAGCAGCTGAGAGCTGGAGACGTCTCATTCCTGAAAAACTACAAGGCTGCAGTGGAAAGAGTCCAGCAGCGCCCCCTGCTGGAGGATCCACAGCTGCCCTCAGGAGCTCTGATAGAGCAGGACAAACACCTGGGCAACCTGAGCTTCAACATCTGGAACAAGATGAAGAACATGGTCTCCTACAGTCCTCTCATTCTGGACCCAAACTCTGCTGATCCAAGACTCATCCTGTCTGAGGATCTGACCTCAGTGAGAAAAGGAGAGAAACAGAAAGTTCCAGAAAATCCAGAGAGGATGAGCCTATTCCCCTGCTCTGTCCTGGGCTCTGAGAGTTTTAACTCAGGGACTCACAGCTGGGACATCGAGGTTGGAGACAATCAGGGCTGGATCCTGGGTTTGATATCAGGGTCTGTTCAGAAAGACGGATTCAAAGATTCTGGATATTGGATAATATGGTTCTCTAACGGTAAATACAGAGCAGTCTCCTCATCCCATCCTGACTCTGTTCTGTCAGTGAAGAATCGTCTCCAGAGGATCAGGATGAATCTGGACTGGGACAGAGGACAGCTGTCGTTCTCTGATCCTGATACTAACACACACATACACACCTTCACACACACTTTCACTGAGAAACTGTTTCCATGCATTTACACAGGTGATAACCAACCACTGAAGATTTTACCTCTGAAAGTCTCTGTGAATGTGGAACAGAGATAAATGTTGGTGAAAATCAGGCTGGTTGCTGGTTTGATTTCTTCTTCTGTTGTTTTCAACTCTCCAATCTTTCTCACTGTGGTTTTGATGTGTTCAGTGTTTGATGCTTAACATTGCATTTGTTTGATTAACTCTTTAATTTAGTCACAGATGTTCTCTTTTTTATTCAAAGATGTTTCTTATTTCTATCTTTTTCAGTTTGGTTTGTTTTACTTTATGTTGAGTCTGTAAATAATCAGAGTGAGTCCAGTTTGTCTCTTTTAACTCATTTTAAGTTCTTCTCATTGTGATTAGGGCCTAAGTGTGAGATTATTGAACATTTATGTTAATCTCTGATTTGATTGGCTGTTGGTTTAAAGTTGTGTTCATATATAAGGTGAAATAAATTGGTGGTGTTAAACTCTGACCTTGGTGTGATGAGTTTTAATTGCCAAAATATTCTGTAATGTTTCCCAGAGAGGACAGACTCAGGTTTTACAGTATTTCTTTTTAAGATGGAAGTTTTATCAAAGTTTCATCCAGGCCACCTGGACTTTTTGAATTTTCCGTTGCCCAAATAGTTGAAGCATTACGGTAATGAGAAAAGCTTACATCAGTTGTTGCCTGTGATTGGAGCATAGTTGAACATGAAAATCCTATTCAGTACAGTAATACCCAGATATTATAGCAAAGTTTGTCTTCTCTTCTTTAAAGTAGCTGTGAAGAGTATCCAGAAAAGCTCATATTAGCACCAGCCATAAAGACTCCACTTCCCATAAGCCCCTGTTTCTAACTCTCAAGATGAATCTAAATGTGTTTGTTTCTATTTTTGGAGAATGGATGGAATGAATGAACCCTGGTTGTGTCCTACCAGGGTTCATCTACCAACTCCAACCTCACCAAGCAGAGCAAACGTAACCTGGCTCTTCATTTTATTGATAGACTCTCAGGTTTGAACAGATCACTGCAGAATAACTGCTGCATGTGGACAGGAATCAACATTAGCACAAACACATTAGAGACTGTTTTAGCCTTTAGCTCCTGTTTTAGCCTTTAGCTCCTGTTTTAGCCTTTAGCTCCTGTTTTAGCCTTTAGCTCCTGTTTTAGCCTTTAGCTCCTGTTTTAGCCTTTAGCTCCTGTTTTAGACTTTAGCTCCTGTTTTAGACTTTAGCTCCTGTTTTAGCCTTTAGCTTGTGCTTTAGCCTTTTGCTTGTATTTAGCCTTAAGCCTTTGTTTAAGCCAAAAGTTAATATTTTTGT
>RPOG01001891.1:29905-51631 GCA_008086565.1 Thalassoma bifasciatum
TTTAGCCTTTAGCTCCTGATTTAGCCTTTAGCTCCTGTTTTAGCCTTTAGCTCCTGATTTAGCCTTTAGCTCCTGTTTTAGCCTTTAGCTCCTGCTTTATCCTTTAGCTCCTGTTTTAGCCTTTAGCTCCTGGTTTAGCCTTTAGCTCCTGTTTTAGCTTTTAGCTCCTGATTTAGCCTTTAGCTCCTGCTTTATCCTTTAGCTCCCGATTTAGCCTTTAGCTCATGTTTTAGCCTTTAGCTTATGCCCTAGTTTTAGCCTTTAGCTCATGTTTTAGCCTTAAGCTTATGCCCTAGTTTTAGCCTTTAGCTCTAGTTTTAGCCTTTAGCTTATGCCCTCAAACTGACTTTTTAAGATTAATTAGAAAGTCCCACAGTTTCTTTTCGGGAGCTTTTTGAATTTTTGTGCTAACTTTATTGCTTTAATAGTTGCAGCAATTTAAAGAGACATGGTTTAAACACTTAGTTTTGACTTCAGGTAAACAATTACAAATATCTCATTTAGACTTTTTGTGAAGTTATATCATTGTTTCAGGACATCCAATGACATTAAACCACAATATCGGGGCTCGTCACCTTGAAAGATAAAGCATCAAACTTAACAACAACTGTCTGTATTTTTAAAGTTTTAAACTTGTAGTTTTCAAGGTTTAACTTGGACTTTTTCATTCAAGCAACAATAATATGGACAAATAATAACGAGTGCAATAATTACCTATAATTATGTCAGTACTCTGTGCAATATTCCACACCAATCTCATCATGTATGTACCACATATTTTAAATAGACTGTACATACTTAATATTCTGTTCTATATTTTATTTCATTTTAAATTTTTATGCTTCGATTTCAATTTTTAGGTAAGACACTTATGCTTATACTTGTATTTTCTTATATTTCTAACACTTTCTGAATGGTAGTAACTGTATAATAAGAAAGCAATTTCCCCTAGAGGATCAATAAAGTATTCTGATTCTGATTCTGATTTTCTGATGTTTTCTTGATAGTTTGTAGAAATAGGAAGCATCTCTTGGCCATGAGGGAGTGGGTTCATACATGTGACATCATGTGGGAATTATTTAATAGTTGTGGAATAATAAGAGTCTGAAAACATCACAGGAATAAACCTTTTGTGTCGAGTGTCTGAAAGTTTGTTTGTTTGTTTTTTTCTGCCTTTAATGAAGAAATTCAGTAGTTTAAAGTTCTGTTGTGTCGTTCATGAGCTTAGGGGGCGTGTCTTACTGTGAAGAACGCCACCGTCCATCAAACTCGCTACAGTCTGACGTTAAGCTGCCGCCATCATCTCCCATCAGCCGTCACCGCCTCCTGGCGCTCTGATCAAAGCGTGACGTCTCCGTTTGACCTCTGCCACACGTTAGCCCGTAATGACACAGATACTGAACGTTCACAAAAGCTGCAGAGAGAAGAAGAAAAACTAACAGAAGCGCTCGGTTAGAGGTTAGACACTAACGTCAGATCCTCTCTGAGATAAGCAGGTTTTTAAAGTGTCATCTGATCAAACAGATTAGTGTTTCTGCCGTTTAAAAGCTCAGAGTCACAGAGGAAGTCTAACTGCCGTCAAACTGAACTCAGGTTTGTGGCTCAGGTTTCAGGTTTGAGCTGAAAATGAAGTTAAACGTCTGATCTACGAACAAAAATACTTTTAAAGTCTGGTTTCTACAAAGTTTGAGCCAGTTTTCCCCCTTAAAGAGACACTGGACAAATATGACGCCATAAAAAACTGACTTTAACTTTTTATAACTGTAAGCTTGTTTCACGACTACAAAGCTACAAAATGATTTGTTATTGAAAGTAAACAAAACGAGATCTTCATGAGATTTAACGAGACTTACTGTAATGATGATGACTTCTGACCAATCAGAGGGAAGGGGGTTCGTGGAGCGGGGGAGTCTTAAAGAGACAGCAGCAAAAACAGAGGCTGAAATAAGGGTTTTCTAAAACACTAAAGAGAGAAAAATAGAGATTTATTTGAGCTGTGAATCATGAAAAAAATGCGTCAGGGGCACGAGAAAGACAGAATAAAGTCTAGAGCAGAAAGCCTGCCATACATTTAGATACGAAAGAAAAAAAAAAGACAAGGATTCAGTCAAATAATGCACTTTGAAAACTTCTGGATATGCAAAAAAAAAGCCATTATCTTGAAACTCATATGATATTAATATGATTGTGATATTTTCTTTTGTTGTTATCATGATTGTTTTAACCTAATATCCTGTGAGTGACTTTAAACCAGTGATGTGTGTTTATACTCATGTCCATATATGAGTTTATTTAGATCCTATTTACCAAAGACATGGGTGTTGAAAGTGAGTCTCCTTCCATCTAATATCCATAAAAGTTCTGTTTAAACCTTTGTTTGAAAAGCCAAATGCTGTTTGAATCATTTTATAACCAAAAATGATCAGAAAAAGCTGCAGAAACTGTTATAACTACACAAAATTACAGGGACGCCAATTCAGACTGGATTAGTTTTATCAGATATGTGTCTAAAATATGTTCAGGGGTTTGCAATGGAATTTTTACTTCACAGATTACAGACATGTACAATTCACACAGGATTAAAAACACAGATGTCTTCCACAATTATAACAAATAATCAGAGATCTGCAGGTGAAACTAATCCTGGATGAAAAGGCTTGAAATGAGTCAGGTGTGTAGAAACAACATGAAGAATTATGTGGAAACCAGAATGTTTTGGTGCCATTTAATCAGGTTTTTTGTTGTTCTCTTGGTCAGATCAGTTTTTCCTGTGATGTTGATGTTCTGATCTCTGAAGCTTCAAAATGAACTTCCTCTTCTTCTGCACTGTGCTGCCACATAGTGGTTACAGATGGAACTACAGGTGAGTTACAAATACCTCTGTGCATCCAGTTTCTCTAATTTTTACTTTTATTTGAATAATTCTTCAGCTGAATCAGATAAAAAATAAACCCAACAGATATTTTGTTTCATTTCCTCCTGAGTTTGTTTCACGTTGTGGTTTATTTTCCGCTCTGATAGATTTTGTTTGTTCGCTTTTCTGCTTCACTTCACCTCCTGAAGCTGGATTTGTCCAGATGTTGGAGTTAATTTATGCGTGTGGACCTGCAGCGATGATTTCCTGAACAGTTTGAGGGGAACAGGTGGAGGAAAAACACAAAACTGATCATCAGCTCGTCCTGAAAATAAAGGCCCTCAGGGGGAGCTGGAAACTGGAGGAGAAGTTTCCTCTGTGCTGTTTGTTTACTCTGAAACCAGCCAATGACACGCCTCATTGTCACACTCACACACACACACACACACACACAGAGTAATGAGGTGAAATGAGGGTAATGTGTGTGTGTGTGATGTTGCCTCAGTGTTTGTTTTTTTTCTGTTTTCTTTTTCCCTCTGTGGTTGGTGGGTTTGAGCGGCTTAATGACCGAAGGAGCTTTGTTGTCAGGGTCAAACTGGTCTTAGGTGGGGGCCATTCAAAGTGCGATCACACTCCTATGATGAAAGTAATCAGGGACCAGTTCACCGGTCGGTCTAGAGTGTCAGACCAAAGTGGTGTTTCCCTTTTAGAGAATGCAGCTACAGCAAAAGAGACTCTCCAAGACATTCAGTGTTTGGATTTCAGGACGCTTCCTGAACGCATCAGGAATGATAGAGCCACCACCAGAGTCCAAGATTCTCACTCATCAACCTTAGCACACCCTCACTGTGAGCGGTTATTACAGAGCATATTTTACAACATGAAAACATGAGCCATCCAACCTGTTCCTGCTATCAAGAAGCTCCGCCCCCTCACCTGAGACAAACCAGGAAACAGATTTTTATTTTTCATAACTGAGCCGAGAGAGACAGACGCTGCAGGAGGAGAACTCTGGGAACTTTACCATCAGACTTTTACAAACTTTACAAACTTTCATGTCTCAGGGAGAAACTTCCTAAGGCTGCGTCTTCAGCTTCACTCTCAGACAGAATGGCGTCCAGACTGGAGGAAGATCTGAGCTGTCCGGTCTGCCATGAGGTCTATAAAGATCCGGTCCTCCTGTCCTGCTGCCACAGCTTCTGTAAAGACTGTCTGCAGAACTGGTGGAGGGAGAAGGAGGACAGGGAGTGTCCAGTTTGTAAGAGGAAGAGTTCAAGAGAAGAACCACCTGTTAACCTGGCTTTAAGGAACCTGTGTGAGAGTTTCCTCCAGGAGAGAGGTCAGAGACCTTCAGAGGATCTCTGCAGTCTGCACTCGGAGAAACTCAAACTCTTCTGTCTGGACCATCAGCAGCCAGTTTGTCTCGTCTGCAGAGATTCAGAGAAACACAGCGAGCACAGATTCAGACCCATCGATGAAGCTGCTGGAAACCTCAAGAAGAAGCTTCTGGAAACTCTGGAGCCTTTAAAGAGCAAGTTAGAGGTTTGTGAAGGAGTTAAAGTGAAGTTTGCTGAAACTGCAGAACACATTGAGGTCCAGGCCCGACACACAGAGAGGCAGATTAAGGATGAGTTTAAGAAGCTTCATGAGTTTCTAGAAGAGGAAGAGGAGGCCAGGCTGTCTGCACTGAGGGAGGAAGAGGAGCAGAAGAGTCAGAGGATGAAGGAGCAGATGGAGGCTCTGAGCAGAGAGATAGCAGCTCTTTCAGACACAGTCAGAGACACAGAGGAGCAGCTGAGAGCTGGAGACGTCTCATTCCTGAAAAACTACAAGGCTGCAGTGGAAAGAGTCCAGCAGCGCCCCCTGCTGGAGGATCCACAGCTGCCCTCAGGAGCTCTGATAGAGCAGGACAAACACCTGGGCAACCTGAGCTTCAACATCTGGAACAAGATGAAGAACATGGTCTCCTACAGTCCTCTCATTCTGGACCCAAACTCTGCTGGATCAAAACTCATCCTGTCTGAGGATCTGACCTCAGTGAGAAAAGGAAAGAGACAGAAAGTTCCAGAAAATCCAGAGAGGATGAACCTATATCCCTGCTCTGTCCTGGGCTCTGAGAGTTTTAACTCAGGGACTCACAGCTGGGACATTGAGGTTGGAGACAATCAGTGCTGGTTCCTGGGTTTGACATCAGGGTCTGTTCAGAAAGACGGATTCAAAGAGTCTGGATGTTGGAGAATATGGTTCGATGATGGTAAATACGAAGCGCTCTCCTCATCCCATCCTAAATCTGTTCTGTCAGTGCAGAATCGTCTCCAGAGGATCAGAGTGAATCTGGACTGGGACAGAGGACAGCTGTCGTTCTCTGATCCTGATACTAACACACACATACACACCTACACACACACTTTCACTGAGAAACTGTTTCCATACTTTGGCACAGGGGATAAACAACCACTGAAGATTTCACCTCTGAACGTCTCTGTGAGTCTGGAACAACAAAATAGGTGATGATGATGATGATGAGTTTGTAAATAATCAGAGTGAGTCCAGTGTATCCTTTAACTTATTTCAAGTTCTTCTCTCAGTGATTAGGGCCAAAGTGTGAGATCATTGAATGTTTATGTTAATCTCTGATTTTATTGGTTGTTGGTTTAAAGTTGTGTTTATATATAAGGTGAAATAAATTGGTTGCGTTATACTCTAACCAGTTGGTGTGATGACTTTTAACTGACCAACTTTTCACTTCAGTGGCTCACAGAGAGACAGACGGGTTGTTGAGTCTCTATTTTCAAGATAGGAAGTTTTCTGGTTTGTCATCTGAGTTGTATCAACCAATCAGGAGCCAGCAGAGAAAACAATCTGTATTGAGAGCACCAACAGTTCTGGATTTCTCTCTGGATCTCAGAGTTCTAGACCTGATCCTCCTCCTCTCTAGACCTCAGTCCAGCAAAACTCTTGAAAGTAGATTTCTTCTCCTCCTTTGACCTTTGAATAGTTTGCTTTTGATGTTATTCCACCAAACTGAAGAGACGTTGATCAGAAGAAAAACAGTTTGTGGACAGAGGACAGAGAAAAGCCTCTGTGGGACTTAGTGTTTACTGTGAAACTGAGACTCACCAGGTTCATAAGACTGAGGCCAGTCAGGGTAGAAATTATATGGAACTACTTTTTTTTACTGTGAAACTTACACTGTTGTGAAGCTTGAGGCCTCTGTTGAACTTTCTTTTTACTGTGAAACTGAGATTCAATGGGTTCATTACTCTTACTTAAGCCCGGGTGAAGCTTCTGAGCATCTAACTATTCAAAATTAAACTAAGACTTGTAGACAAAACACCTTGAGTATTTAAGAAAGTTACATTTTACAGTGAAACTGAGACTTGTTTGGTTTATAGGCTTGTACCTTGAGTGGAACCTAATGGTTTTGGTAAAACTGAGACCCACTGGGTTCATAAGCCCAAAACTGCTGTTAATTACAAAAATTATCTTGATCCCAAACATAATCCTGAAAGACAACAGAGCAAAGCCTTTTTTAAAAACTTATTGTTTACAGTGAAACTGAGACTCAGCAGGTTCAATAGTCTGATGTAAGTCAGGGTGAAGTTTCTGTGCCACTCCCTTTTACAGTAAAACTGCAACTTACACATAAGTGGAGCCTTAGGCCTCTACTGAACTCAACATTTACCGTGAAACTGAGACTGAGCTGGGTTTTCAGACTGAGATCAGTCAGTGGAGAGTTTCTGTGGAACTCAATTTGACAGTGAAACTGAGACTGACAGATGCAGGGTATTTCTATCTATTGAACTTTTTATTTGCTATAAGACAGAGACTTGGAGTTAATACACCTTGAGCCTTTGAGAATGTTTCTTTCTACAATGAAACTGAGACTCATTTAGTTTACAAACCTCAAATTTCTGGGGAACCTACTGACAGTAAAACTGAGACTCACCAGATTTATGAGCCAAAAACTTCTGTAAATTATAATAATAATCCTGAATCCAAACATTAACCTGAAATAAACTAGAGTGAAGCCTTTGTAAAACTTACCACTTACTGTGAAACTGAGACCTATGCTTTTGTGGAGGTTTGGGCCTCTGTTGGACTTTATCTTTACTGTGAAACTGAGACTCGCTGGGTTTATGAGTCTGAAGTTCTTCTACAGCTTAATTATATTCAAACTGAGACTCAATGGGTTCAGTAGCCAGAAACTCTGGTGCTCAGTTTAACAGTGAAACTGAGACTCACACTGTTGTGGAGACTTAGGCCTCTGTTGAACTCTCTTTTATTTTGAAACTGAGACTCAGCAGGTTCAAAGACTTAAGTTAGTTAGAGTGAATCTTTGACTCACTCAAAATGAAACTGAGACCTGAAGACAGAATGCCTTGTGAAGCTACTTTTTACAATGAAACTGAGACTTGTTTGGTTTATAAGCTTTTAACTTCTGTGGAACTGACAACTGACAGTAAAACTAGCCCAACTTAGCCTAAAATTTCTATCAATCACAATAATTACCTTGAATCCAAACACCGTCCTGAAAAACAGCCGAGTTCAACCTTTGTTAAACTTTCTTTTTACTGTGAAGCTGAAACTTAACGGGTTTGTCTGAAGTTCCTTTGTAACTCAATAATAACTTTAGTAGCCATGAACCTCTGTGAAACTCACAGTTTACAGTGAAACTGGGACTCCAATGAACTGTAAACACTTGATGGGCGTCAATAAACCAAGAGATCAAAGCATTTTTTCACCAAATTTAACTTTAAGTGGAGTTTCTTCTGTTTTGGTTTGAAAACACGTCACTCTGGAGCTGCTGATAAAGAAAAAAAAGTATTTTCTCAAAGTATTTCATCGATAACTGCAGGTCACATGTGCTTTCCAACCTTTTCTGCAGACTTCCTCTTTGGTAGATGATGATATTTTCATTTTCTCTTAACCTCAATCTGTGTATTTTACTGAAACTCCAGAGTTCACCGAGTGTGTTCAGTCACTATTCATCCTCCTTAAACTCGGTCAGCTCCGTGCGTCTCTCCGTGGTTTGGTTTGACTTGGCTTCTCGGTGAAAGTCACAGTAAAGTTAAACCAACACAAGCAGCTATTAAGGTGAGTAATACAGAGAGAAACAGGTGAGTCACGGCGTCACCACGGCAACCAGGATAACACACACTCATCAATGAATGCACAGAAACTAGTTTCTCAGGTTGAGGTGGAGTTTGGAGCCACTCTGGATGTTACAGTCAGACGTTTAACGCTTCTCTTTCCTCTCACTCCAGAGTTTCATTCATGTTAAAAACACGTTTATCTGCAGGATTTGACCCGTCAACCCTTCGCTCCCGTCAGCTCCACGTCCTGCTGACTCTGCGGTCACGGTGTGAGGCTTCAGCCGATGATTCACACAGGTCAGATGACTCACATCTTGTGAGCAAAGCTCCTCTCGGCCAAATCAAGCCCGGAGGATTCCCCTGGATATTCCCCGCCGTCCTCGCGCTCTGGCCTCCGGGCTCTTCCCAGTCTCACTGTTTTCTCAGCCTGAAAGCTGAGCTCAGATCAGACGCTGCAGCTTTGCTTTGGTTGAACACGTAGAGGCGCAGAAAAGTCTGATGGTGGCGCACACACACAGTCAGGAGCGAGGAATAACCTCCATGTGTGACGCCGCTGAGACCCTTCGCTCTGACCTCCATGTTCGTGGCTCAGTGACCTGATGATGACAACAGATGGAAACAAACATAATGAAGTCTCTGCAGAGGAGGGAGCGCTTGTTTTGCGCATCCGTGATAATGAAAGCTGCAGAGCGCTGGACGGGCCGACGGAAAGGACAGATTCATTTAACACACGCGGCGTGTGGGGTTTATTGGGGGAGGGGGGTGAGGGGAGGGGTGTGTGGGGACGAGGGATTCCCAGTTTCCAGAGCCGGAGCTGCCGGAGCTCCCCTCAAACGTCCATTTAAACGTTTCCGAGAAAACTTCCCGGTCGTGGCCGGGGGCTGACCTGTCCCACTCACACACACCTGTGGAAAACATCAGCTGCTGCCTCAGTCTGCTGACAGCGGCGCGCACTAAAGGGACAGTTCACTCTAAACTGACGGGATGTGAGAGCAGTAAAGGCAATAAAAACAAAAACACATCTTTGTAAACTCAAGTTAGTGTCAGACAAACTTCTTTCTTTCATTTGCTGCATCTTTAAAATCCAAGAACATAGCTGTGTCTCCAAATCATAAAGTAAATTCAAATTCACCGTCTAACAAAATGTTTGTTCACTACATCCTCCAAAAGAAAGTCACATAAACCATTTGTGGTACACAGTGAGTTATGCAGAGGCTAAAAAGACCCATAAGTCTCAGTTTCACTGTAAACGAGAGGTCACCCTCATTCACGTTCGCTTTCTTCTTTTTGTTGGATGTGGTGAGTTCCAGTTTCTCTGTGAACAGAAAGGTCCCCAGAAATTCTTTTCCAGCTCACTGAAAGCAAATGAGCCAGTCGAGTCTTAGTTTCACTGTCAAAAGAAAGTTACATGAAGCTTCAGGCATATCAGCCTGGTGAGTCCTGGTTTCAGTGTTGATATTCGGTGCCACAAATGCTTCACCCCTGCTTTCTTCATGAACTTGAACACAACAAGTCTCAGTTTCACAGTAAATTGTGAGTTGCGCAGAAACTTCTAGCTTGCAAAACTAACGAGTCTCCGTTTCACAGTAAATAGTAGGTTACACAGTGGCTTCATACAGGCTTACTTCAGGCCATTTATTCTGGTGAAACTTAATTTCACTGCCACTGATCAGGTAATGCAAAATTTAGGTCAAATTCACCTGATGAGTCTCAGTTTCATTGTTTACAATGAGTCATACAGACGCTTCAGGCTCATTTAACTAACCTCAGTCTCAGTTTCACTGTAAATAATATGTGATACAGATGCTTCAATCTGGCTTTCCTCAAACCAAAGAATTTTGTGAGTCTTCATTCCACTGTCAGTCTCAGTTTTACTGTAAATGGTGAGTTCATTGAGGCTTCTCTGCGTCTTCCATCAAGCAATAGAATATGGTGAGTTTTAGTTTTGTTTTAAAGACAAAGTTACACAGAGGATTCTTTTTGCCTTACTATAAACTTATGAACTGGTTGAGTCTCAGCTTCACTGTAAATAGTAAGTTACACAAGAAGCTTAAAGCTGGCTAACCACAGACAGATAAAACTGGAAATTCTGAGTTTCACTGTAAACAGTAAGTCACACAGAGCCATCTCTCTGTTCTCTTTCAGCGTATGAAACTGAAGCACAAACTGATTTTCTTCTGATGAACAGTTTGCTAAAACAACGACATCGTGATGCTTCCTCTCTCAGGTCTTTCTGTTTTTCCCGCGGCTCCTGACACCTGATTGGTCGATTCTTAGACTTTGAAAAGGCTCGAGAACACTTCGAGAAATAGCTTTTCCCTCTTTTCATACCTGTATTTAAATGACTGTACTCTGTTCCCTTGGTTACAGAGTGTGGGGGGGGTGAACTGGGGGGGTCAGGGGGTAAGATGACATCACCTCCATCAGAGAGGGCCGTCACTAATTAAAGGGGCGAGCGGTCGGGGGGGGGGTGTTTCCGTCATTATTAGCCTGTTAGCTGCAGTGTCATTACTATTATTAGCCCAGGTGTGTTTTCTCAATGACCACATCCTCCTGAATGAATGAATGGAGGGATGGAGAGAAGTATGAACGGAGGGATGGAGGGATGGAGGGATGGAGGGATGGAGCCGAGGGTCAGGCGGCCCCAGAGGAACGCAGCCACCACAGGAGGGGCCGCGTTGTTATCGCCCCTGGCAACAGAAGGTTTGGGGGGCACATGACGATTTAAGAGAAGGATCAGCTCAGAGTTAAACACAGAAACAAGAGTCAGGAGGAAATTTTCTACAGATACAAGAACTACATCATACAGGGACAGTCAGAAAAAACATAAACCAGAGAGTGAAACTAGAGAGGGAGACAGAGAAAATCAGAACAACATTAAAAACAAAGACTCAAAAAACAGAGAAGTCACCTCCAACTGAACGATACAGTAACAATGAAATTAGACTAATAGAATCAAATCAATAAATCAGAGTAAAAGAATTTATTCTAAAAAAATGGAATAACATCTAGAACAATTAAACAAGTACAATGACTACAAGCCAATGAAATGACTTCAAAGCTAAAGAATGACAGCAAAGAATAAAACTTCAAAGCAATAGAATGACATCAAAGCAATACAATGACATCAAAGCAATACAATGACATCAAAGCAATAGAGTGACTTCAAAACTATAAAAAGACATCAAAGCAATAGAATGACTTCAAAACTATAAAAAGACATCAAACAAATAGAATGACATCAAAGAAATAGAATGACATCGAAGAAATAGAATTTGTTCAAAGAAAAAATACATCAGAGAAATAGAATGACATCAGGGAAATAGAATGACATCGAAGAACTAGAATGAGATCAAAGCTATAAAAAGACATAAAAAAAAATAGAATGGCATCAGAGCAATAGAATGACATCAAAGAAATAGAATGACATCAAGGAAATAGAATGACATCAAAGCAATAGAATGACAGAAAAATAGAATGACATCAAAGCAATAGAATGACAGAAAAATAGAATGACATCAGAGCAATAGAATGACAGAAAAATAGAATGACTTCAAAGCAATAGAATGACTTGAAAGCAGTAGAATGACATCAAAGCAATAGAATTAAATTCAAGCAATGAATTAAAGTTAAAACAATATAAAGACGTGAAAGCACTAGAATATCTTTGGAGGAATAGAAAGATGACAGATAAATGGAGTGGTGTTTTACGAAGTTATTGACAACAGAGCAGTAGAACGACATCAGAGATATAGAATGACATAAAAGGGATAGAATCACGGTGAAGGAACAGAATGACATAAGCGCATTAAAATGACAGTTAAGGAATAGAATGAAATCAATGCAATAGAAATAGTTAAATCAGAGCAGTAGAGCGACATCAGTATGGTAGAGTTTGGTTCATGGGTTTGTACTTTTTCAGATCTGTTTTTTCTCACTGACTGACCTCTAAGAAAGGAAACTTTTTATCTCTCAGCACAAAGAAAACGTTAATTCAAGAGTTTCTGAAAGTTTGACTCACAGGAGAAAGAGAGAAAAGAGGAGGAGGAGGTGAAGAAGGAGGTGAAGAAGAGGTGAGGCCTGATTACTCTCTGGAGGTTTCATTAACAGGTAATGGTCCTGATGATGACATGTCACACACACACACACACACACACACACACACAGAAAAAGAGTTTGTTTGTAGGAAGGGGGGGCCGGGAAGTGATGTCACCAGAGCGGAGGCTTCTGATTGGACGAGAGATTCCCTGACTGCCGCTATAAAACCTGATGAGAAGACACAGAAAGACAGAGAAGAGAGGACGCAGCAGGACACACACACACACACACACTCCTCCCTCCTCACAGAGACGCCGGACTGAAGGTAGACCTGAGCGTGTGTGTGTGTGTGTGTGTGTGTGTGAGTGTGTGTGTGTGTGTGTGTGCAGATGTGCTCATGTTTGAATCCCTGCAGGTGCAACATGAAAAAGTTCATTTTTTAAAGACTCTCTGTGCAAAAACTTTAAATAATCACTGGATTGTTTTTGATGACATTTGTGCAAAATTTCTGCAACTTTTTTTTCTTTAAATCATTTAAACTGATTTTTTATTTTATTTTCCAACTGAGGAGTCTTTTTCTGTAGTTTATTTTATCATCTTGCTGAAAAAAAAAACAAAGTTATTGCTTAAATCTTGAGATGTTGCTGCAGAATTATTTTTTAATTGTACTAGAGTTGGTCAGTTAAAGGGTTAGTTCGTACATTTGTAAAAGTCTGAAAGCTCTTTCATTGTTCCAAAGTGGTTTAAAGTTTGGTTTGGACTGTGAATTTTAAACACTGTAATATTTTGCATCATTTTGTTGCTTTCTAAGTTCAGATCCTCTTTGTGTTTTCTCTCTATTCTATTTCAGCCACTTTTAAAATCAGATTTATTTCACATCAGTGAGTTTTCAAACGCCTGTGAAGTTAAAAAAAAAACTTAGACTTCTACTAAAAAAAAAAATACTGACAACCTTTTTCAACTACGTCACTGTCAAGAAGTACACCTTTTCAGTTTGCAAGCCGAGTCCACAGCAGTCTCTCACTTCCACTACAAGCAAGTGACGTCGTCCTTTGAGTCACATAAAAACACTTACCTTCTTAAACGTCTCACACACACACACACACACACACACACACAGTTCATTCACACGTGCATGAACGGGAACTGCAGGACGTCAGCATCAGCAGTGGTGGGAACAGGAGAAGTTCACCTTTGAGTGTGTGTGTGTGTGTGTGTGTGTGTGTGTGAGAGAGTGTGTGTGTGGATGTGAGTGTGTGTGTGTTGCATCAAGAATGTGTTTGACGTTAACAAGTGTCTGTTATTGCGTGTGCATGTTTGCATCTGTTTGGTTTTAGTGTGTGTGTTTTAGTGTGTGTGTGTGTTTGAGTGTGTGCATGTGTGTGTGTGTGTGTGTGTGTGTGTTCTCAGGGGGAATGCAGGAGTGTGCACGTCAGTGAGCGTGCATGTGTCGCTCCAAAGACGTTTATTTGGAGAGATGGAAAATGCTAAAATTAGCCGATGTTGCTGGACAATACACTTCACCCCTCAGCTAAAAGTGTCCTGTGTGTGTGTGTGTGTGTGTGTGTGTGTGTGTGTGTGTGTGTGTGTGTGTGTGTGTGTGTGTGAGCTGTAAGTGACAGAAGTCAATATGAAAACCCTGAAAAGTAAACGGCGTTTTCCTCCAAACAGGAAGTTTCCAGCTGAGCTGAAGTTTCTGAGCAGTGTCCATCCATCAAACTTTCCCATAATGCATTTCACCCACTGCAGCTGCAGAAACACAGAGTAAAATCTGAGCACGACTCGAACAAAAATATCTGTTTTAGTATCAAATAGCTCTGTTTAGATTCACTTCTGTGCACAATAATCCCCAAATCTTTAAATTTCAGCATCAGAAATTTTTCCAGATTTTTAAAGATTTGGGGGAAAAAAAATTAATTTGTTTTAGACTCAAATTTTTTCAACCTTTAATCTTTGCCATTGCACAAACACACTGACAGCACACACAGAAATACATGTTAAAGATACATTTAGAGACATATGGAAACATTTTGATGTTAAACAAAGGAGCCAGATGATGTTTTTGTTTTTGATGTTTTTATTATTGTTTTTGTTGTTGTTGTTTAGATGCAGCTCAGTGGCTGTTTGCTGATTTCCTGCCTCCTCTTCATCGCTCTGCTCCACTGCAGCGACGCCTTCAGGCTCCAACAGCATCCTCAGGTCACACACACACACACACACACACACACACACACACACACACACACATAAATTTAAAAAAAAAAAAAAAAAAAAAGCAAAGCTCAGACACACTTCACACACTGCCATTGTTTTTCAAACATTTAGATTCTTCCCGCTGTCGTCTGCAGCTCCCACCTCTCTTCTCTGATTGGCTGGTCAATATTGGACCAGGTGAAATCGTTTGTCAGTGGAGCTTGGTAAAATGGATCTGCAGGATTTCAGAAAACGAAGGAGGCAGCCTCATCCCTAAAGTTCAATCTGACCCTGTTCTGGTTTCACCATGATGCAGTTTTCTGTGAAGTTCTTGTTGTTGTTGTTGTTGTAGATTTTGTTCTGAGGTTTTTATCCGTGTGACTCAAAGCAGCTGCAGAGTCTGACTCTAAAAACAGCAGGGGGCGCTGTTTGTGCACCAGAAATACCAAGGGCAAGAGTGTGTGAGTTAAAGCTGGGTTACACTTTCCCCACAAACACGGCACAGAAAAAAGAGAGTGTGGCTTTTTTCTTTCCATGCTGCGGTGAAGTGTTGTAGTTTCTTCAAGAATGAACTGATGAAAGTTTCTGACACTTTGAGGCACAAACTCTGAAATTACTCTGACGAGCTTCACAATCTCCTGAAAACTCCAGAAAAGTCCCGAGAGCCCGTCACCATGGAAACCAGAGACATTAAAAAAACAAGCGACTCATTTTTACAAGTTTGGTTTAGTTTCTGCTTCTGGTGTTGGAGAGAAGTTCAGTCCTTCTCCAGGCTCTGACCTCTGACCTCTGACAGGACCCTGACCCTGAGAGAGCAGGAGCAGGAGCAGGAGCAGGGTCAGGAGCAGGAGCAGGAGCAGGAGGAGCAGGAGTAGGAGCAGGATCAGGATCAGGAGCAGGATCAGGAGCAGGAGGAGGAGGAGGAGCAGGAGCAGGAGCAGGATCAGGAGCAGGATCAGGAGCAGGATCAGAATCAGGAGCAGGAGGAGCAGGATCAGGACTCTCTGCTCCTCCTGCTCCCGTCCTGAAGCCGCTCCATCAGACGGAGGAGCAGATCGTTTCCTATCAAATCATCCTCGGGGCCAAAACAAGCGGCCCCTCCCTCTGAGGCCCCTGCGCCCGTATCAGGTGATGACATCAGAGCGAGGGCCAACATAAAGCTGCGAGGAGCGAGGGCCCGAGGGAGCGCGGCCCGAAGCTGTTTTGTGTTTAGTCTGGAGGAAATCTGAGCGTGTGAGCGCTCAGCGGCGGCGGGCGGGCAGGAAGTCAGAGCGCGCTCGCCGTCAGGGTCGTGATGTAAGAGCGGCTTCACGGCGAGGAGTCCTGACGTAGGAAAACAGACGGCGAGGTGGAGACTCGGGGCCGGGCGGCCTCTCTCTGCAGAGGTCAATATTTTCCATAAGGAGACTCCCTTATAGAAAAATACAGGAGGAGGACTGAGACCAGGACTGAGACCAGGACTGAGACTGAGACCAGGACTGAGACCAGGACTGAGACCAGGACTGAGACCAGGACCAAGAAAGTCTCTTTTGCCACATTGGACTATTTTTTCAGGGTCTGGGGTCTAAGTCAGTGGTTCAAGCTTTTTTAAGGCCGTGACCCCATTTGTACATCACAGTTTTCCAGTGACCTCAAAGACATTTTCTTTCTAGAAACAATGACTCAGCAAAAATTTGAGGCTTCATTGCCAGTTAAGCACATTTTGGCTCCACAGGCGACACTTTTACACAAGTTTTAGCTCCAAGAGAAAACTTTTCTATGCATTTTGGCTCCAGAAGATCAGTTTATCGTGTTTAATGAGTGGACGCCATAACAGTGGCTCTAACAGAGGTCTCCACTAAAACAGCTCCCCCTGGTGGCTGCTGCAGTTTAGGTCAAAATCTCTGTCTCCTCATTCATTCCAGATTAGAGGTGATAAAACTTGAAAAAATGATTTCACCTGTAGAAATGTTTCTCTCATCTTTACGCTGCAGTGATATGAAGATGTTATTCAGCTGCTTTGTGTTCAAGTCTCTTTTTTTCTGAGGTTTTTCTTTAATTGTTAGACGTTAAAAAATGAGTTATAAGTACTGTTTTACGATGATTGACAGCTGCTGATCGTGTGCAGGTTTTACTGGGGATATAAGAAACTTCAGGAAAGAGACACAAAAAGAGACTAGACCTTCAAAAGAAAACAAACACATATGTTTTTTTTTGCTTTTTTGTTTCCTGGTTCCACCCAAATTCTCTCCTGCACAGACTCTGCAGCTTCAGTAACAGGTTATTTTGGCTTCAACACTGTACAACGGCAAAAGGCGGAGCCATGCTGTTCATTTTATACACAGACGATGGTTTAACCCAGGGGTTCCCAAACTTTCCCGCCTGTGACCCCCAAAACAGCAGCGTTAGAGACTGGTGACCCCCTGCTGTGGTACAACACTAATGGACCAATCCAAAAACAGACAAAAACAAACAAAAAAACCCTGAGGATACTTAATTTAACTGATCAGTAGAAAATTCACCGACTAATGTGCACTTTGCTGAGTTCACTGTATCAAACTTCAACAAAGAAATGTGAAAAACAGATAAAACATTTTCTGTTTGCATAATTTGATATTATCTTAAATCCCTATTTTTACTTTTATTCTTACAATAGTGAATGAAATGTGGAATTGTTCATAGTTTTCGATTTTGGGACACATTTCACGACCCCCTATCGATGTCTCGCGACCCCCCAAAGGGCCCCGACCCCCACTTTGGGAACCACTGGTTTAACCCACCAAAGAGGCAAAATTAGTGTTGTTCACCAACCAGGAAGACGTTTCATCATGTGTTTTGGCTCCAAAGAGGAAACTTAAGAGCGGGTTTTCCATTTACACCATTGATTTCAAACCTGATTTTCAAAAAGTTTGGCTCAAGGAAAAAAGGGTAACGCAAAAAATATAAATGTTTGCGTTTCATCTTTTCAATACGGTCAAAAATCACGCAGCTGTGGCAACAAATCTCTTTCAAATTTACATTAACTGAGAGAAAAGAAAGGAGACCCACCCGAAACCCACAGACTTGATTGTGTTCATTTTTAAAGAGCGTATACTGGGATTACAACGGATTCCTTACTAAACAAAAGCTGCACATCAAAATCTTTCCTCCTGACTGTAAGTTTGTGTTTCCACAGGCTGAAGTGAGGAAACTGTGAAGTCACATGATCATGGCGTAAACTAAGATGCTCCAGCTCAGATAGTTTTACATGATGCATTTTGTTCCAGAAAGTGAAAGAATAGAACACAGAAAATATTTTGAGATTGTTTGGTGTTTTGATTAAACAAAGAAGAAAACTCTGCTCTAAGTTTTTCCTCTCCCGTGTTTTTTGCGTTGCAGCACGTAGACCGTTTCTCCTCCAGGTCTTCGCCGAATCTCCGGCCTCGCCTCAGAGGAGCGAAGGTCGGGGAGGAGCTGACGGCGAAGCTGCTCCGATTGGACGACCTGGTGAGGATGGAGAACGACGTCATGGAGCCGAAGAGGAAGAGGAGTTTCCCCGGGAACAACGCGCCGCTGGACCGCCTGTCGGTCAGCTCCATGGAGACCAAACAGACGGCGAGCAAGCAGAGGTGAGACGCCACCGACGAAACCGCTCAGTGAACTTCGTGTCGTTGTTTTTTCTCTTTCACTTCCTGTTTCTGTTCGCAGTAAAGTCGTGGAGTTGCCGCGGCGACGAGCCAACCCTCCTCCCATCGACAGGATCGGGATGAGTCGTCTACCAAACAGTCGAGGATAGGCCACGCCCCCTCGCTCTGACAGCCCGGCCCCTCTCTACAGCGCCCTCCTCTGGACAGGTGCTGAACTGCAGCTTCTTAAAAACGCAGACTGTCCCTTTAAATTCTCTGACTCTGACTCGTTCTCTCCACAGATGCATGACACACAGCCAATCACAAGCCGCCAGTCACCTGCTGAGCCACGCCCACCACCCGCCATCCAACCCCCCCCCCCACAGAGATGAATGTTTGATGATGGTGCATTCAGGTGCTGCTCGGTAACTTCATTACTCCTGTGAGAGATTCGAGGACCAAAGATGTTTATGAGTTTGTGAGTCATGATAACTGCAGAGTCTTAACCACGAAGCACAAACCGACCACGTCTGTTTCATACTTCTGCGCCGACTCAGCGCCTTCCAGAGCTCGATGAGTCGTGTCGTCAACTCTCAACGTTTTCGCTTAACCTTCGGTGATTTTGGAACATTTGGTTGATTTTTACGCTTCTAGAATTTTTAAGTTCTAGAACGGTGATTTCAGAACGTCTGATTGGCTTTTGGTGAATCTGGAATGTTTGGTGAAGCAGTTCCAGAATGTTCAGTTGATTCGTTGAACATCCAGAAAACTTAGTTTATAATTTGTCATTCTGGAATGTTTCGTTAACTAACGACGATTCCAGATTGTTTAAATTTTATTTTAACACTTCTAGAATTTTAATTTTTGAACAGAAAACTGCAGAACGTTTCCCCAGCTTTTGTCCGTTTCTAAAAGTTCAATTGATTTATGACACTTCTGGAATATTTGGCTCAGAAAATGACGATTCCAGAATGTTTCGTCAACTGTAGCAGTTCTGGATCGTTTGGCTGAATTTTCAACAATTTCCAGAATGTTCGACAAAGTTCTGGAAGTTTCTGAATGTTTGGTTGTTTTGTCACACTTCCAGGATGTTTTGTTAATTTTTTTTTTTTTCTTATTGTTTGGATAATGAACAATCACTCCAGAATTTAGTGATTAATCCGGAGTTTTTGTAACGTTTTGGTAATTTCAGAATGTTTCGGTTGATTCGTCACACTTCAATCAATCAATCAATCAATCTTTATTTATATAGCGCCAAATCATAACAAACGTTATCTCAAGACACTTAACAAAACATTAGCAGGTTGATACCTGTTAATGTTTGAGTATTTAGTTATTTTATTAACAGAGACCCAACATCAAGACAGGATAAGGAATCTTATCTCATCTTGATCCACTTCAAAAACTTTCAGTTTCAAATTGCAATTTCAGAATGTTTGATTAGTTTTTTGGTGATTTTAAGAATGTTTTGTAAACTTTTGGCAACTCCAGAATGTTTCTGTTTTTGAACAGCCGTAAAAGAAGGTTTGCTTAGCGTTTAGAAATTTTTTGACGAACTTAAAAGTGTTTCAGGAACTTTTTTGTAAAACTTTACTCAACTCTGGGCTGTTTGGTTAAACTTCAGGTGGTTCCAGAATGTTTGGTTTATGTGACTCCGCTCTGGAATGTTCCGTTTGTAACCGTAATAATTCTAGAATCTTCATTTGATTTACCATCACTCTAAATGGACCAATCACAGAGCTCAATGTGAACCTGGTTTTGACTTGTAGCTACATTTCAGCGGCGGAAAACGTCCGTCGACATGTGAAGGTTTTGTAGAGCTACGGCGTGTGTCGTGGCGCTAATTTAATCCAGAAGTATGAACCAGACTTTAGGTCAAACTCAAAATCTGCCTTTAACGTCTGGAAAAGTTTTTAAACTCAATGAACTGCAGAAAAAAAAATCTCTCTAAAGAAATTTAACCTCCAACAGGAAATCCATTTACTGACACATCCTCAATAACTGAAGCCACATGAAAGAAGCTGAATATTCTGCTGGTTTTATTAAAAAAACAAACAAACAAACACTGAACTTGAAATCTTGATCTACAGCTCTAGATTCAAAACTCTTGAACACGAACCTAAACATCATTTTAAAGATAAATTCACAGATTCTTGAAGCTTTTTTAGATTCTTTACATAAATGTGTCTCTTTCTTTCCGTTTAAACCGTCTTTAAATATCAGCTGCCACAGTTTCCTTTGGTTTTTTCAGCTTCTTAACAGTTAAAATCACGGCGTCCCCTGAATGCATCATCACGCCCTGTTCCTGTGTCTCAGACTGGAGGCGTAAAAATCGCCTCGACGTGAATCCAAACCGACACGACTTGACTCGAGTTTTTGCTCGTTCGCTGTTTTTGTCGTTTGTTTTTCCAGGACGACGCGCTGAGCGAAGTTTTCACTGCACCACGAACTGAACTCAGCATCTAGTGGTCGTTTGATGAACTGCGTCTTCTATTTCAGAGAGTTCAGTTCGACACGTCGGTGCAGTGAAGGCGTCGTCAGCGTGAGTGTAACGTGAAAAAACGTCCTCCTTCCTGTTCGTTATTTCTTCTGTTCCACTTTGTTTTCATCGCTTCTTACTGCCTGAAGTTTGATTGTGCTAAATAAAGACTTAAATATCAGCGCTGTCTGTTTTTTTTTTAAATCACGTCACTGACCAATCAGAAAGAAGCGGGTTTGAGAAGCCTTAACCCTTTAAAGACGTATGTGACGACGACAATAATATTTAAATGTCTTTTATTCCTAAACTGTCTGCACACCACATGAAAATTCTGACTCTTTCAATTTTTTTTTTTATCTTCAAATTTTGGCTTTTCACTTCAACATATTGACTCTTTTAGACACTGACCTTTTGAAATGTTTGACTTTATAATCCCCACAATTCTGAGAGTAAAAACTTTAGACTTTTATATCTCAAAACTTTGACTTTTAGTCTTCAAAGTTGGACTTTATAACTGAAACACATAGACTAAAGAGAAAACGCATTATTGTTTTTTTTTTTTACAAAATAAGAGGAAAAGTCTCATTAATGTTATTTTACATGTTTGTTAATGTTCAAATTATCAGTTTACCCTGTAAAATTGTTTCACTCCGTTTGTTTGAACTGTTTTTTTGGTAACACTTTAGATTAGGAAACACATATTCATTTATTTGTAGTCAATAAGTAATAATTAGGAGTTAATAAATGGAAAAGTCTGAATTCATGGTGCAATAGAGGTAGAATAAGAAATTAATGCCTGCTTAATAAATGGGTCAATGACAAAAAGAGGGTCTAAAAACGTATTTTTAAAAAGTTCTTTGAAAATGGATAAAAAACATATTTCTGAGTGAAGAATTATGTTTTCTAACAGATTTCAGTAGTTGACCAACATTTCAAAGTTTTTAGGTTCATTATTTTTTAGTATTTTTAATTTGAGCACCCAAAAATGTCAGGTGGCGCAACCAAATATATGAAAATATATTTATATGTTCCTGTTATTTTTTCTGTGTGAAATTATTGGCAAGTATCTCTCAAGTGTCTGTAGTGACTCATACATTTTCATTTTGTGTGTTTCATTTCTTTTATTTGTGAATAAGATAAATAATTTGATGTTAAAATAACATTTCACATTATTACATTGGTTGTACCACCTGACATGGAAATTGTTCCAGTCACCAATGAAGTGAAAAAACCTTTTTTATCAGTATTTCAGAGAAATCTACAAACTTTTCCACTTGGTCACAAATGTCATTTGGGCTCCTCTGGCTGATGCAGTTTCCTGTTTCCTGTTTTATTCTCTTCACTTTAAAATAAAAGTCTAATGTTACGGTTGCACCACCCTGACATTTGACAAGGTGAAAATTACGGGACAAAAGTTTTTTACATTTCTCAACAGCTTTAAAATTCTTTTTATTTGCAAAGAATGTTTTATTTAAAAAGGTT
>RPOG01001891.1:51748-119394 GCA_008086565.1 Thalassoma bifasciatum
AAGCATAAAATAATGCCACTGTATTTTTAATTTCCATTTACAATAACTGACATTCAATTTTTAGAGTTTAATTACTGTGGATACTTGTCAGGACGGTTGCACCACCTGACATTTTGGGGGTTTGAGGAACCAAAACACAAAAAAACATGTTATATTTTAATAGTTTAAAGATGTGTTCAAATAACACAGGTTTCATAGAATAAAGAAATACATGTGATGAAATACTCAATTCATGATGGAAGGAAATATTGCACTCAGACACAAAAAAAGGGGACGTCACCTCATTGACCCAAATAATAATTAGGGGTTAGTTAGCTACTTATATGCATGTTAATAAACACCTAGTTAATGGTGAATATGTGTTCCCTAATCTAAAGTTTTACCTTTTTTTCTTCACTAAACCTCGAACATCCAATTCTCTGTTTTGTTTCTCTTCAGTTTTAAGTGTTTTTCTCTCACATAACATGAAGTAAATTGAAAATAATTCCAGATATTGAAAATTAAAAATTTTACAAAAATAAAAAGGTTTTTTTTGGCTGTTTTATGATCAAAATAAGCAAAACAGTCGATGCAGACATTTTGAGGCTCAGGTGTTAGAGAAAATCCAAAAAGACAAAGTTGTGATTTTCTGTTGAGTCTTTATTAAGAAAAGTATCATCTGATCCAGAACAGTGCACACACACACACACACACACACACACACACACACACACAGTGACTCACACACACACACACACACACACACACACTGACCCTGAACCAGATCTGACAGCAGGTGTGTGTCACCTGCGTGACCTCAGCCCTGCAGACAGTTTACAGACTTCTGTACAGGCGCTACGGGAGCAGAGAGGGGACAAAAAGGACTGAAGAGGCAGAAAAACCTCAAAAACCAGAGAAGGAGGGAAAAACTTCTCAAACCCAAAACTGAAAGAGTCTAAAAAAATATTCAACGCAACTTTGAGCAAAGAAAAAAAACAGAACTTCTCTGAAATAATCGTTAAATTAACAAAGTTTTTAAATCTGACGTTTGATCTGAAGTTCATGTTTTTATCTTTATAAAGTTTTTACAAACAAAGATTAAAACCAAACTTAGATCAGTGTTAGCGCCCTGCTAACAGAAGCTAACGCTATGAAGGAAGTAGCTTCAGATTTTTACACAGCTAACGATAGCGCTAACGTTAGCTACTGTTGATGAGTCGACATGATTTTAGTTAAGTAGCCAGAAAAGGACGCTAACAAAATGCTAAAATTCGTAATCAGGTTTGATTTGTGGATGGTGTGTCTAGCATATGTCGGCTAACTTTGAGCTATAGCTAACATAGCTGACTGATGCTAAAACGTTATGTTGAATTAGCTAAAACAAAACCCCACAATGAGCTTTAAATTCATGCTACGTGAATGCTAAAATTAGCTGGGATCACTTGAAAGCTAACTCTTACGCAAGCTAGCTCATTGCTAACAATCACTTTCACATGGAGTCAACTCAGTTTAAAGCTAATGGAGTTAACTGCTACCAAAAGTTAGCACAACCCTAGTGGTGTAGCTGAGGCTAGTTTTGAGATACTTCACATGTAGCTAACAGCTAACTATAGCGTTTAAAGGTGGCAACTTTCACTGTAACCTTAATGCTAAGCTAGCTTAGCTTTGAGATAAGGTACTGCTAATATGTTAAGTCAATCCATGAATATGCTAGTCTTAGGCTAGGCTAACATTACTAAAAAATTGTGAAAGCTAATGTTGTAGCTTGAGCTAGTTTTGAGAATCAGCCTTTTGCAGCTAATATACTCCATGTTTGCTAATATTAGCTTTAGCAATACAGCGACATAAACTGCTAACATTGCGGGCTAATGTGCCACCTCCAACTCACCTAAATGCTAAGGTAGCTTAATAAAAAGGGCAAGCTAACATTAGCCTTCACTTTGAGTATAGCATAGCAAAACACTAGCTTCCATTAAAGGCATAGGACTGCTAACATTAGCATTGTAAAACAGGTGAGTCGGAAGCTAAAGCTGATGTTGTTAGCTTTTATTTAGTTTCAGCTTTCACTATAACCTTAATGCTAAAATAGCTTAGCTTTGAAGTGAGAAACTGCTAATATGTCAAATCTATACATGAATATGCTAGTCTTAGGCTAGTCTAACAATGCTAACAAATAGTGAAAGTTAATGTTGTAGCTTGAGCTAGTTTTGAGAATCAGCCTTTTGCAGCTAATATACTCTATATTTGCTAATATTAGCTTTAGTAATAACCTCCAACTCACCTAAATGCTAAGGTAGCTAAACAAAAAGGGTAGGCTAACATTAGCCTTCACTTTGAGTGTAGCATAGCCAAACATTAGCTCACATTAGCATTATAAAACAGGTGAGCTAATGTTTCTGAAGCTAAAGCTGATGTTGTTAGCTTTTATTTTGAGTTTTGGGATGACGCTAACGTTGCTATCAGACATGATTAGCTGGGGTATTAGCCGTAGTAACTGTTGGCTAGCTTTAGCTTTTTAAAAATTTTGTAAAAGTTTTGTTTTGGATTTTTTTTCAGAGAAGTTTGTTTTGGATTTTTTTGCCCAAAGTTTTGACAAGTTTTTGTTTTCAGCAGAGTCAAAGTTTGATCTGATTCACAGAAAACTGACGTCACCGGACCTGAGGAGGTAAAGGGGGGTAAAGGGGGGGGATAAAGGGGGGGGGGGGGGGAGGGGGGGGGGGGGGGGGGGGGTTGTTCAGGAGCAACACATTAAAAAGAAACAAAAATCCTACAGAGGCTAAAATCAGAGCGGCATCCTGTTTCCCTCCACGCTGATTTTGACGGCGTGCCCCGGCTTCGTCAGGCGGCGGATGTCGGCGAATCTACGCATCTGTTTGTCTACGCGGGACATTCCCTTCTTCATGGGACCCTGAGGGACAGAAACAGCCAATCAGAGCAGAGAAAGAGGAGAAGCTGTCGACTGATTCGTCCTTCAAAAGGTGATGAAACACGTCTGTGAGTTTTTCTGAACAGACAGAAGAAGGATTTTAAAGTTTGTGTTTCATCAGTTTTTGACCAACACTTCATCCTCAGAGTCGTGCTGAGGAGAATTCAACACTCAGAGGGAAAATATCTGTGCAACAAAAACACACAAACGACCATCAACAACTTTAAATGATCTGTGAGAAACAACAAGGTGAAAAACTCATCCTGTGTCTTTAACCAAGCAGCAAAATCAATGCAACAAAAAGTTGACTGAGGGTAAGTTTGAGTTTAGAAACTTAGAGCTCAAAGAATGAGATGAAAAAAGAAAAAGATCAAAGCAATAGAATGAGATCGAAGCAAAAGCAAAAGATCAAAGCAAAAGAGAAAGATCAAAGAAAAAGATCAAAGCAAAAGATCAGAGCAATAGAGTGAGATCAGAGCAATAGAAAAAGATCAAAGCAATAGAATGAGATCAAAGCAAAAGAAAAAGATCAAAGCAGTAGAATGAGATCAAAGCAAAAGCAAAAGATCAAAGCAAAAGAAAAAGATCAAAGAAAAAGATCAAAGCAAAAGATCAGAGCAATAGAATGAGATCACAGCAAAAGAAAAAGATCAGAGCAGTAGAATAAGATCAAAGCAAAAGCAAAATATCAAAGCAAAAGATCAAAGCAATAGAGTGAGATCAAAGCAAAAGATCAGAGCAATAGAGTGAGATCAAAGCGAGAGCAAAAGATCAAAGCAATAGAATGAGATCAAAGCAATAGAACGAGATCAAAGCAAAAGATCAGAGCAATAGAGTGAGATCAAAGCAAAAGCAAAAAATCAAAGCTATAGACTGAGATCAAAGCAAAAGATCAAAGCTATAGACTGAGATCAAAGCAAAAGATCAAAGTGATAGAATTTGATCAAAGCAAAAGAAAGAGATCAAAGCAGTTATATGAGATCAAAGCAATAAAATCAGTTCAAAGCAAAAAGGAAAAGGAACAAAGCAAAATAATGAGATCGACAAAAAAGAAAGAGGTAAAGCAAAGGAATGAGATCAAAGAAATGATGAGATCAAAGCAACAGATTGAAAAAAATGAGATTGAAAAAAAGAATTAGATCAAAGCAAATGACTTATGTATAGACAGTAGAAAGAGATCAAAGCAATAAATTGTAAAAACTGCACAGAGGCAGATGCAATTTGCGGACGGTAAAAATGTGTGTATAGAGATTAAAACAGTAAAATTTGTACAAATTCACATTTCATGCTGAACTGAGAAACTTTAACTTCATATTTTATGACTGAATCTAATAAAGAAATCCTGATGTTCCTCTCAGCTCACACATGTTACTCCTCTGTTTCCTGGAAGTATCAGAGCAAACGTCTCTTTGAGGTTTAATTGTTGTGATTTTATTATTTATTACATGTTTTTATGATGTGAAGTTTCTGGATGTTAAATAAAGTTTCTGTGTTGAAGCTTCTGTGACTCTAAATAAACTTTCATTGATTAAAAACATCATGCTGTGAAGAAAACCTGAACCTAAAGACTGATGAGGAGGATATTCACCAATCACAGCTACTTCCTGTGTTTTTAAGCAGCAGCATCACTGCACGCGCTCACACCATGCAGAAGGACTTACTGCCCCCCACAGGCCGGCAGCAGAACTACAGGGGCATTCTGTTGCCCTCTATGCTGATCTTCACCGCGCCCTGAGGACGGTTGTTCTTCCTCTGCTCGGCGAAGCGGCGTTTGTGCTTCTCCAGGAGGCTGAGGCCTTTTTTATAGCCGCTCTACAGAGGACCAATCACAGCGCAGCCAGTGACATCACTTCCAGTTTACGGCGACACCGTTCAGCTTAAACCAGGAGACGAAATAATGAAATAAAACCATAAAACCTGTTTTTCTCTCTGTTCTCACCCTGTTGGACTCCACCTCCACGTTCCACTTGGGCCGAACCACGTAGTCTTTGTTGGACGGCATCGGGACNTCAGCCAAAGTTATGCTGAAATCCATCAATTCCTGTATGGAGGACCAAAAATGTCAAAATCAAAATTAAGTTAAAAAAAAAAAAAAAATGATGGGGAAAAAAATTACAAAATATTAAAATAAATGGTAATAAAAGCAAAACTAAAAAATAGATACTGACTCAAAAATAAAAATAAATACAAAAATAAAAAATAAATTTGTGAATAAAAAAATGTATGAACAGATTTAAATATCAATCTGCTCTCATATTTCTCTATTCTATGTCAGCGTAAGAGCAGAAGGAAACATTACAAAAATTTACCGGTTTATATATTTATTTTGTATTTACTTCCACATTTTTTTTTTAAATTTTTTAATCTTGTTTTTGATTTTCGCATCCAATTTCACTTTAATTTATCCATGTATACTATTTTTTATCGTTATTCTCATTTACATTTACAAATATTGTTTTGTTTTAAATTTTTGAATTACATAATTTTTTATTTTCACTTTTATTTATGTTTTGTTTTGGCAGTTTTGGTCCTCCATAGAAAATGTTGGTTTAGCTTCCAAAATCATATTTAACTGTTATTTAGAAGCTGAGACATTGAGAAAAATCTGTTTAACAGAGGATATTTTTAAAAATGAAGATGGTGGCCCTTGGAAACATTACTTTTCTTTTTGCTCATACTATAAATTTCCCGAAAATATAGTTTACTCTCCACAAAAATCTGGTGAAGTTGCATAAAACTCTTTTGAATTGATCTTTGTTTGAGTCTGAAACATCAAGGTTTAATAAAAGCATCATCTCCTGAGGCTGAACTCACTTTTCCTCTCCGGTCAGCTGCTTCTCCAGGTCTCTACGCGGCGTCTGACCTCCAGAGCTGAACGAGAGAAAAAGAGAAGAAGAAGAAATGACACTTTAGTTTCCATCCTGATGAATAAATGAGACTTTCATCGAGCGTGAATCCGTCCAGAGTGAAACAGAAACAGCAGCTGAGTCTTCATGCTTTTATTCTCATTCTCCACCTCACAGCGTTAGTTAACACCTCAGAACCTTTCAGCTTTAACTCCAGGTGAGAAAACTCACCTGATCCACCGTCACACTGATGAATTTAACACAGAACAGCTTCAAAATCATCTCAGAAACTTCAAAACCTTCATGCATCCTACGTTAAAGATGGTGTGAAGAATTAGAGTTTAGTAAGTCATGAGCTGCAGCCACAACTTTAATCATCGTCTGTGGAGAAACACGTCAGTTTGTTGAGGAAAAGGTGAGTGATGAGGCAGGTGAGGAGGTTTAATCTGAGGCTGGTTTCTTCTTCTATGGTTTTATTTTCAGTCGTTGTACGAGCGTCACCGTTTTTACTTCGCTCTAAGCTAAAAATAAATATTCACCAATCAGAGCTTAGTGTGGGAACCACACTCTTCAAACACTGAAGTAGATTTGGAGAAGAAATGAAACCAAATTAATATTAATTACTAATAAGTATTACTATTACTATTTATAAATATCTTGATAACACTGACTTTTATGTCCGATTTCCGATTTTGTACTCGATTTCCGATTTAGTCCTCGATTTCTGATTTTGTCAGTGATTTCTGATTTAGTCCTCGATTTCCGATTTTGTCCTCGAATTCAGACTTTCTCCTCGATTTCCGATTTTGTCCTCGATTTCCGATTTTCAGGAGCTAAAGGCTTAAACAGGAGCTAAAGGCTAAAACAGGAGCTAAAGACTAAAACAGGAGTTAAAGGCTAAAACAGGAGCTAAAGGTTAATCAGGAGCTAAAGGTTGAAACAAGAGCTAAAGGCTAAAACAGGAGCTAAAGACTAAAACAGGAGCTAAAGGCTAAAACAGGAGCTAAAGGCTAAAACAGGAGCTAAAGACTAAAACAGGAGCTACAGGCTAAATCAGGAGCTAAAGGCTAAAACAGGAGCTAAAGGTTAAAACAGGAGCTAAAGGCTAAATCAGTCTCTAATGTGTTTGTGCTAATGTTGATTCCTGTCCACATGCAGCAGTTATTCTGCAGTGATCTGTTCAAACCTGAGAGTCTATCAATAAAATGAAGAGCCAGGTTACGTTTGCTCTGCTTGGTGAGGTTGGAGTTGGTAGATGAGACCTGGTAGGACACAACCAGGATTCACTAACGTTACAGACATGTATCAGAGCACCGAGCTGTGAGTCGCCTCTTTCTCTCTTCACATCTAAATCTGTTCTCTTCTCTACTCTCAGATTTAGCCGGACGGCGTGGACTGGTTACCTTGGTAACCGCTCCTCTGCAGCGTCAGGCGTTAAACTCGGCCGCTCTGACCACAGAACTGGTTTGAGGCCAAACCAAACTAGAGTCCGGTCCCTGAACCAGGACTCAGACTAGAGGCAGGACTTGCAGTGCAACCATGCAGTTTGGTGACTGAACCTGATTGGTGGAGAGAAGACGTCGGGTTCCTCCGCCCTCTCCACCTTCTGAGGCTGACTGGGAGGAGAAGGGGGGATGAAATGGAGGATGAGGAGGGAGCAGAGAGTGGAGGTGAAACAGAAACAGAAACAGAAACAGGAGGAGGCCCTCGGCTGTAGAGGACCCTTCAGGATCCACCGGGGTCTGAGGAGGTCTGAGGTCTCGTACCTGAGTCTTCGTCTCTGAGGCATCTGCTGGTCCAGGTCTCTCTGCTGACGCTCTTCTCTCGTCATCCCTTTGTAGTTGGACGTCAAACCAAAGATGGGCCGGGACCATTCATCTGAGGAGGAGTCGAAGAGTTAAAACACTTTTAAAACGTTAAAAATCACAGAGCGGTCAGTGAACGCATCGTTCTCCACAGAGAAGAACTCACTGATGAGTTTGAGGGCCAGGTCTTTGTTGGCTCTGGACTCTTTGGGGTGTTTGTACAGGAACATGACGGCTCGACCGATCCCGCTGTGTTTCAGAGTCTCCTGACTCACACTGGGCAGCTGCAAACACACACACACACACACACACACACACACACACACACACACATGGTGAGTCTTTAGGAACACCTTTTCCACCAGAAAAGTTGTTTCTAATCATGTTCTTCTTAAGAATCTGTTTGGTTTTACACCAGCAAGTGCGAAGTCAGAACCACGTCATTAGTTTCAGCCTTCGGTGTTTCTGTGGCGACAGAAGTAAAACTGTTTACAGTGTTATTATTTTTATTTAAACGGCCCCGTGGCGTTTAAAAAGCAGAGATTTATTTCTGCATTACTTGTGGTGGTTGTGACATTATTTTTCCTGCTGTTTGCTAAATGGAGTCCACATATGTCAGTGTGTGTTCATCAGAGCAAAACTGCAGTGAGCTGTTTTTCCAAAGCTGATTGTTGGTAACCACGGTAACCACACCTCCGGCCCCTGATGTGGTTGGTGCTTTGCTGAGATCCAGTTTTTATCTTGGAGCTGGTTCTTTGTCGGTGGAAACGTGAAGAACTGGGACTAAGGGTGAATTCCAATTCCTGTCTTAACCCTCAATCTCAAAATGCTCCCGTGAAGTGTAAGTGCTGTCCTGATTTTCAGAAAGTTAAGGTTGAGGGTTAAGTTTGAGGCTGTTTCTCCCTCAATACTGAGATTCTCCAACACCACCCTTGGGACTAAGGAACACCCAGAATGCATTGCGTATTTTCAGTAAATAAACATGGCGTCCAAAGCGGCAGAGAAGGCGAGCTACAAATATAGTATTTTCTTTGTTAATGGAGATATGAATATTAGGAAAACCATTGTATTATCTTAGTTTAGACCCATTTTATGGATTATTTACCTCGTTGTTGCATAACATTTATTTTTATTTTACGATCTTTTGTCAATAGCGTCCGGTGCAGACAAGCCATGTTGCTTTCGTTAAAGTTAGTTAACGTTACAAAATGGTCATTTTTCTCCGTGGTAATGTAATTGTTTATCAAGATAACAGCCTATATAACATGCTTGTGCTGATAATGGTATAAGATGACCGGGCTAATGTCATCGCCTGTAGCTGCAGAGTTATGTAACGATAGTTAAAGCTGGTGTTTACCTTTCAATAAACTATGGTTTGCTGTGACAGCTGAATATGTCCGTGGTTGTGTTATTTATACAGATTATTTTTTTGATCACGCTAACCGAAGGAATAACTGACAGACAGTCCACAACAATTTCATTTGCATTTAAGGGGTGTCCCATTTCTAAGTCACAAGATAGACCTGAACACTTGGTTTTGAGGGCGACTAAGATTGAGGGTTAAGAGAGGAATTGGAATTGGGCCCAAGTCAAGAACTGGACTGGAACTAACACCAGCACCAGTTTGATGGAAAAGGGGAGCATCACGACCTCCTCCTCCTCCTCTTTCTCCTCCTCCTCCTCTTTCTCCTCCTCTTCCTCTTTCTCCTCCTCCTCCTCCTCCTCCTCACCTCCTGCAGGATCTTCAGCAGCTCTCCTCTGATCCTGAGAGCAGGCAGAGATTTATCAGGAAGAGGACTGATCCACTCTTTAATGGCCGACATCACGCCGCTGTCGATGAACGTCTCCTTCAGGTCCTGTCTGAGGGAGAGAAGAGAAACATATTTGGGTGACGGGCCAAAAACCAGAGAAAAGAGATGATTTCAGACTCAGAGAAACAAAGATGGAGCGTCTCTTACTTCTTGAGGTGCATGATGACGTGCGGCAGCAGCGTGAGTTTCTTCAGCGCCGGTTTCTTCTGACTGTTCAGAGTTCGATCCTCCTGTTTTCACAAACACACGTCAGGAGGTTTAAACAAATTTAACCTGACACACAGGAAGAGAGGCTTTTATTTTGAAAGGACTCTACCTCTGCCGCCTCGTTCATCTTGGTGATCATGGCGCTGACCACGTCGTCGGCGTCGCTGATGAACGTCCCTCCGTCGCGGTGGCGTCTCTTCTTACTGTTCATGGCTTTTCTCTTGGCGAGCATCACGTCGAAGTCGGACATGAAGCTGGTGCTGGAGAGAAAAACGACCACGACGAAGAAAAACGAGGAGATTTAAACTTCCTGTTATCAGAGCTGAGGTTTAACCACGAGGAGAGAGAGAGAGAGAGAGACTTACTCCTGACCGCCGCGCTCCACGCCATCATCAGAGTCTGACTCCTCCTCCAACTGCTGCTTCTCCTTCGCCTGCTTCTTCTCTCCCTCCAGGTCCTCCTGGTTAAAACCCTGCAGACCAGGAGGAGAAGAGGAGGAGGAGAAGAGAGAGGAGACAGAGGAGGAGAGAGAGACAGAGGAGGAAGAGGAGAGAGAGAGGAGAAGAGGTGAGAGAGGAGAGAGAGGAAAGAGAGGAGAAAGAGGAGAGAGAGGAGGAGAAGAGGAGAAGGAGGAGGAGGAGGAGGAGAGAGAGGAGGAAGAGGAGGAGACAGAGGAGAAAGAGGAGGAGAGAGAGGAGGAAGAGGAGGAGGAGAAAGAGGAGGAGGAGAAAGAGGAGTTAGTCACAGTTTGAAGAAGTTTCCTCAGTCACAGATTCAGAGTTCCCCTCCTCACCGTAAACTCCTCCTCCTCCTCGTCTCCTGATTCTCCAAAAATGTCTGCGATCATTTTCCTGGAGGAAACACAGAAATCAAAGGTCAAAGGTCAAAGTCTAACTTGAAAATATTAAATCAGAATAGAATAAAATATCAACCAACAAATTTAAATAACATTTCCTTCTGCATTTTATGCTGACGGTCTGCAGAGAGTACCTTCAATTATTCAATGATATTTGATGCTATTAATATCTATTTCCAAATTTATTTTTCTATTTAGTTTTGATTTTTGAGTCTTTTCTAAATTCATTTTTACTTTCATTCATTTATTCATGTATATATTTTCTTAATTTTGCTTTCATTTCCTTCTATATTCATTTTTTTTGTGTTTAATTTCTTGAATTATATATCCTATATTTGTTTTATTTTCACTTTATGCTTATTTTTGATTTTGGCATTTCTGATCCTCCATAGCAAAAGCTCAAAAGTTTTTTGTTTTTTTTGAAGGAGTCTTTAAAAAATGGTTGAAAAACTTGAAATACATAAAAACACAAAAATAGTTCTAATGATGCCAAACTATGAATAACAAAACATGTTTGATAACAGCAACAATAATAAAGCATAAGAGTGTGTGTGTGTGTGTGTGTGTAATAGTAACAGTAAACAAAAGAACAACATCATCTGAAAACATTATTGAAGAGAGAACATTAGAAACCTCAGAAAACTTGTTTTTAAAGATAAATAAAACTGAACTCACTCCTCTTCTTCTCCTTCCTCTGATTCGCTGTCGCTCCCAAACAGCGCCTTCTCGTCCTTCTTCCCTGGCGTGACCTTTGACCTGTCGTCATCGTCGCTGCCGCTGTCAGAGCCCAGCTCCCTGAGTTTGGCTGCCAGACTCTTATCGGGGCCGCCGGACGCCGCGTCGCTGTCTGAGTTCCCGTCGTCGGACACGGCTCGGCTTTTCTTCACGGCTGAGGACGAACAGACGCCGTGTTTCAGTTCAGGCTCGCTCTGACGGATTCCACCCCCGTGAAAAATGACCTTTCACTCACCTGGTTTGTCGGACGCCTCCTCATCATCGTCCTCGCTGTCTGACAGGACGGCCTTCTTCCTCTTCACTGTGGGGAGCAAACAGAGAGCATGATGGGAGATCACACTAGGGCTGAACGATTAAAAAAAAAAAGACCCCATGGAGATTTTTCTAACAGATTTTTCAATTGGATTCACGATTTTCTTCAAATGAAGCTTCAGTGAGGTTTTCACAGTGAATACAAACATTTACAAACTTAACAGAAAATGACATCAAAGGCTTTTACTCTAATAAAAGGATGAAAACTAAAGGTGAGAATTGTTCTAACTTTTAGATAAAAGGTCAATATATGAAGATAAAAAGTGGAAATTTTGAGAAATAAAGACAAAACGTCAAAATTTCGAGATAAAAATTCAAAATTGTAAGAAATCAATTTAACATAATGTGAAAAAAACATCAAAACTTTCACATTTCAGGTCAAAATTTTAAGATAAAGACAAAAGTCTGAGATCAAAAGCGAAATTTTTGGGATAAAATGTTTGAAATAAAGGCAATGTTTGAGATAAAAAGTTGAAATTTTGATATAAAAAGCCAAGATTACAAGATTTAGGTCAATTTAAGTTATGATGAGTAACAGAAATCATTAGATTAAAGGCAAAAATGTTGAAAAAAAAACATTTTGAGATTAACAGTCAAATTTTGATTATTTTCTTAAAACCCTGAGTCTAACACGTTAACACTGAGTCTGATCTTTAAATAAAATTCGTTCTATTTCTACACCAGACTGTTTAATCGTGGTTTTAGTTTTATCAACTGAAGAACAAAAAGAGCTAATTCTGACTATAAATTTTTAAAATGATGTAGTGTAAAATATCCTTACTTGTGCCAAGTTAAAAAAGATGAATAAAAAACAAAATAATTTTTGAAAAAAGAATTTAAATAAGTGATAATAATAATAAAAAATTCAAAAATCCTAAGGAAAAAAGCGTCTGTGTGTGTGAAACGGCGACACAACAGCTCCTGGGTCAGTCAGGAAAAAAAAATCTCAGTTTTGTTGATGATCACATGATCACAGTCTGAAACTAATTATGATAATAAAACGATGGCTCGTTCGCCCTCGCTCTCTCAGGTGAGAGAATCAGGTCGTACCTGGTTTCTCGTCCTCGCTGTCGTCTCCCTGCCTCTTCTCGCCGTCCTCCCGCTCTTCGTCACTTCCTGCCGCAGCCTTCCTCCTCTTCCCCTGGTTCTCCTCCTCCTCCTCGCTGTCAGACTGCATCACAGCCTTCCACTTCCCTCCTCCTCCTCCTCCTTCCTCCACCTCCTCCTGATGCTTCTCCTCCTCCTCCTCCTCGTCAGAGTCTATCGTGGCTGCTTTGCGCCTGGCGGGCGTCTCTCTGTCAGAGTCACTGTCCTCGTTGGACCGTCGGTCCGGAGATGCCGCAGGTTTGGCGTCCTCGTTCTCTGAGTCGCTGTCTGCGGCGGCCGCTTTGGGCCTCCTCTCCTCCTCCTCTTCCTCCATGTCTGAGCTGCTCCCTCGGCGCCGTACGGGAGACGACCCTCCCTCCTCCTGATCCGAAGCTCCTCGTTTGATCGGAGACGACTCCTCGTTGTCCGATTCGCTCATCCTGCGTTTGACCGGGGAGTCGTCGTCGCTGTCGGCGGGACGTGGAGCCTCCGCCTCTGAGTCGCTGTCGCCTCCTCTGTGCTCCTCGTTGTCTGAGCCGCTGGCCGCCCCGCCGGTCTCCATGGCGTTGGGAGCGTCTTCATCGTTGCTGCCGTCGTCCTGCAGAGAGAGAGAGAAACACAAGAACGTTCTGAACAGGAAACACAGAGGGACAAACTTCAGCTGAGGACGCCGCTCATTTAATAAACCAGTTTTCTGTCCTGCAGATTCAAACTGTTTCATTATCAGACACGGTGCAGGTTCTTCTGTTCCTTCTCCCTGAGTAGGTGCTCCACTCACTCCTCATTCTGTGACGCCTTCAGGCTGCAGCTTCTTTCAGAGCTGACAAACATTTTAACAGAAACATTTTTACACGTTTTTGGTCCTGAACTAAAATAATTAATGATGCAGAGGCTCCTGATAGTCAGACACCACAGTTTCATTAATGAAAGTATAACTGAGGGGTGTCTTAATTAAATGTTTTAACTCTGCTGTAGTTTGGTTTGTCTGACGGCTGCAGTTACTCCTTAAATCAGCAGCTTTGGTCTGACCTCAGACTGATGCCTGTCGCTCCTCATCTCCTCGCCGTCTGACCCCTGATGTTCATCCTGAACTGGAGTACCGCCGCCATCATCTACAAAAAACACACAAGTCAGAAACTTTACAGCAGCTCAGGTATGAGACGAAAACAGAAAACGTTCTTAGATGAAAAGACATAATTTAGAGAATAACAAGAAATGTCAAAATTGTACAATAATAAAATCGAAATTTATAGAGAAAGTGAAAATGATGAGAAAGTAATTCAGAAATTTAAGATAATAAAGTCAAAGTTTCAAAATTAACTCAAAACTATGAAAAATAATTCAAAATTTCAAGTTAAAACTGAAAGCATGAGAATGTCCTTCAACATTTTAAGCTAATGAAGTCAGAAATTCGCTCAAAACTTGCCGTAATAATTCAAAATGTCATGCCACCATCAAAATTATGAGAAAACAATACGGGAATTTAAAATTATAAGATCATAAAGTCAATTCAAAATTCATGGATGAGTTAAAAGGTCAGAATTTTGACTTTGTTAATTAGACTTGTCTAAATTTTTTGACTTAATGTGGCCAAAAAAATAAATGAATAAATTAGTTTTTCGTATTTGTAATTATAACTGGCAGAAATTGGCTCCCATATATTATGTGTGTTTCTATTACATAAAATGTTCTTTTTAAACATGTTTGGGTTATGAAGTTACTTTGCAGGATCTCACGGAGAGAGAATGGGGGTTTTATAGAAATTCAAGTTTAGTTTAATAGAAAAACATTTATGTTTGATTTGGTAAAACAGTTAAATCCATGTTAGAGTTGATATGGTCCAAACCAAAATAATTATTATTATTGTTGCCATTTTTCAGGAAGCAGCATCAGATGTGTATTAGTGTTTTTCCTCCACAGTTTTAATAAATAAACTGTTAAAGAGAAAAACATGAGGATGTTTGTAGTTTCCTGTTAACATGGAGTTAAACTTAAACACGATACTTGTTGTTCTTAAATAAAAACCAACCGTCATGGCTGATAGTTCAGCTTCTAAACAGATAAATAACACCCTGTTTATGAAATTAATCCTCATTATATTTACCTAAGAGCTTTTCTTTGAGTTTTACTGAAACATTTATGTGTAAAGAGAGAAGAGAAACAAAGCAGGAGCCTGATATTTACCGGACTGATTCCCGGACATGAAATCTTCCTCCTCTCCGTCCATTTCAGCCACAGACACAAACTCAGAGTTTAATCTGAGAGCAGAGCTTCTCTTTATTCACTCAGCTGCGAAAATAAAGCTCTAAATCCAAACCAAACACCGCAAACGACGCTTTCTGTGAGCTAACAGCAACTGCGAGCTAACTGCTACACTCGGAGCCAAAATGGAGGCCCTGCCGTCATATACGCATGCGCACATGGGAAGTCGCGCTGTAATGACAGACAAGAAATTTTTGTTTTTTTTAAATTAAACTTTATCATCAGCATAAAAACAGAGCACTTCATAATTTTACCCCCTTTTTTTCGAAATAACAGATTAAAAGTTAAAAGTTAAATTTCAGACTCTGTCATATCTTAGTTTAAACGTAACACACCTAATAAAAAAGCCACTTTCGCCAATTAAACGATAATAATTGAGATTTTTTTTTTGCCCAAATTAAAAATTTGAGATCAAAATTTACACTTAAAACTAATATTCCTTCTTTTTAATCAAATAATTTTTGCCTCAAAATTCTATCTTTTTATTTTTATTTTTTAAAACTTTTTTTCATCCTCAAATTTTGACTTTTCCACCCCATAATTTTGACTCTTTCATCTCATAATTTTGACTGTATTATCTTGGAATTTTGGCTCTTTTTTTGTCATGATTGTGACTCTATTATCTAAAATTTTTATTTTTTTAATCTCGACATTTCAACTTTTTTTTTGTCGTTGTAATTTTGATATAAAATGGTCAAAATAAGTTCTTAAGAAAACCAAATATTCATTCTTATTTTTTTTAAACTGTCATAAATGGACTCCTATTGAAATGAAATTTAAATTTTAAAAAAAGTTATCTCATCTCCTTGGACGCAGTGTCAAAGTAGGTTAAAATATAAACAAACAAATATACAGTGAAAGGTTAATAACATGAATCAAAATATAAGTTTTGCCTTCAAAATTGTGGGTTAAATCTTTTTTAATAAAGTTAATTTATTTAAAAAAAAAAAAAAAAAAAAAAAGAAAACACTCGGGCTGCTTGGTGACGTCATTAGCTCGAGACGTGGTCCACAGAAGGAAACACGCGTGTTTTTCTGAACCAGGTCCAGGGTCTTCTGGAGTCCGGGTTTAAGTCCAGGTGTTAATCCGGGTTTAAGTCCAGGTGTTAATCCGGGTTGTAGTCCGGGTTTCAGTCCGGGTTGTGGTCCGGGTTTGGCTCCAGGTTTCAGTCCGGGTTCCGTGCTCAGACCCCGGCGTGATGGGGGACACCAGCCGCCTGTGCTCCGTGTGGTTGGGCTCAGAGACCGGGATCCTAAAGGGGGTCAGTCTGTCCCGGAAACAGGCCTTTAACTTCTGCAACACCTCCCACCTGAGCCGGGACCAGGAGGTGCGGACTCTGTGCTGGGGGGACCCCGCGGAGAGCGAGCTGCTGCTGGGCTCCGTGGACGGGACCGTGAAGACCTTCAGCACCGAGAAAGGCTCCTTCACCGAGAGCCGGCGCTGCGGGGACCCGGCTCAGGGCTGCTTCACCGGGCTGGCCGCGCTGGACGGCGCCCGGACCGTCACCTGCGTGGAGGCCGGGACCGTGCGGGTCTGGAGGGAGGACAGCTCCGAGCCCGTGACGGAGCTGGAGGCGGGGAAGAACGTGAGCAGGATGCGGGTGAGTCCGGTCCAGAGGAGCAGGGTCGCGACAGGGGGGAAGGAGAACGGGCTGAAGATCTGGGACCTGGAGAAACCGGAGACACCCGTGTTTACAGCCAAGAACCTGAGGGACGACTGGCTGGATCTACGGAGGCCGCACTGGGTCAAAGACATGGCCTTCATCCCAGACTCAGAGAAAGTGGTCACGTGCACAGGTTACCATCAGGTGAGTAACTTCAAAGTGGAAGCTTTAACAGTTTGTGCAGAGACAGAATCAGCTGACAGGTAGAAATTCAGGCAGGACCAGATTCAGTGAGGAAGGTAGAGAACTACAGAGGACCAAAACTGCCAAAATAAAAAGGTGAAAATGCAAAAAGAGTTTCATTTCATAACACAGCACTTTTAATCTCAGAGTGTAATGTCTTTCTTTTCTAACATTTATGACTTTCATTTTGTTACACCTCATGTAACATGTCATTTCTTAACATTACAACTTTTACCGCACAACATTGCGTCTCTGATGTCATAACTTTAACAACTTTTATTTCTACATTTATGACTTTTATTTCATATATTCTTTTCATATAACATCAAGAACGACTTTCATTTTCTAAGGTTTTCATGTCGTACAATTTCAACCTACTTTTCGTGACTTCACAAAACTTTCATCGTGCTGCAGTATGACTTTCATCTTGTAAAGTGATGACTTTTTTGTACGATTTCCACTTTTTTTCCCAAAACATTACAACTTTCTTTTTGTACAATCACGACTTTAATTTTGTAACATTATGAATTTCATTTCATCGCATTACAACTTTCATTTTGGAACTTAATGACTTTGATCTTGTTACATTAAGACTTTCATGTTATACAATAATGACTTTTTTGTACAATTTCCACTTACTTTTCATAACATTACGACTTTCATTTCATAATATGATAAATTGTTATTTCGTAACTTAATAACTTTCATTTTGTAACTTAAGTACTTGAATCCTATAACATCATGACTTACATTTTGTACAATTACGACTTTTATTTTGTAAAAACAATTTTGATCTTGTCACATAACTTTTGTTGTAAACTTTTTACCTTCATTTTGTAACAAAGACTTTGATCTCATACCGTAAAACTTTCATTTCATAACTTAACTACTTTTATCTTGATGTTGTGACTTTCATTTCATATTATTACAACTTTCATTTATAAAAAAGTCTTTGATCTCGACTCTGTACAACTTTTATTTTGTAAATTTTGACTTCCATATGGTAACGTAAAGACTTTGATCTCATAACATAAAACTTTAATTTCTTATGATAACTTTGATTTTTTAACATCACGTCTGTATCTTGGTGGTTTTCTTGTATTTTAATGGTTTCGTTTCCTCCCTCAGGTCCACGTGTTTGACCCCTCCTCTCCTCAGCGGCGCCCGGTCCTGGAGGTGGAGTTTGGCGAGTACCCGCTCACGGCTCTGTCTCTTCCCGCCAACGGGAACACGGTGGTGGTGGGTAACACACACGGCGAGCTCGCCATACTGGACCTGAGGAAAGGTCTGGTGCGCGGCTGTCTGAAGGGGCTGGCGGGCGGCGTGCGGGGTCTGCAGTGTCACCCCTCGCAGCCCCTGGTGGCGTCCTGCGGGCTGGACCGCTTCCTCCGCATCCACAGCCTGGAGGACCGAAAACTGCAGCACAAAGTTTACCTCAAGTCCCGCCTCAACTGCCTCCTGCTCTCCAGCAAAAACCTGGAGGAGGCGGGAGGAGCGGCGGGGGCGCAGGCGTCGCAGGAGGTGAAGGAGGAGGAGGAGGGCGACGAGGTGTGGGACGCCATGGAGCTGGTGGAGGAGAGGTCAAAGAGGAGGAACACAGAAGAGGAAGAGGAGGAGAAAAAGAAGAAGAAGAAGAGAAAGAAAGGAGAAGACTGAGAGGCGTTTGAGGTCTGAGCAGAGTGTGGGACATTTGAAACTCTGGAGATAAATGTGTTTTCTTTCCAGGAGGAGGAGTTTGTTTGTTGACCTCCAAATGTATTTTGTAATATTTTGTTCAGAGCTTTATTAAAACATCTGATAGAGAAAAGTCAGCCTCCCTTTATTTTTTTTTACCACAAAAAAAATCTGAACATTTTACAATGAATCAGCCTGATGAACCAAACTCCGTTACTGTTAACTCAGAACTGTTTTAGAGTGAATTTCCTCGGGGTTAAAACATATTTAATATGCCAAAACATGAGATTTATGATGTTAATTACAGTTTGGCATCATTGCAATGCAGGTATTTTAAAGGGACATTACGTAAGCTGGTCATATTTGATGAAGTTACGGACACAAAGCTCCAGAGATGAATGAGGAGTGTAATACACAGTTTGTTAAGCTCTTTTGTTTGTTAAACAGCTCTCAAATCACAAGTTTAATCCCATTAAGTCACCAGAATAAAGCCATAGAGTTACGAAAATAAGATCAGATTTACAGGAGTAGGGTCTTAGAATTACAGAATAGAATCATAGATAACCTTATAAAGTTAAACTTTTCAGGAATTAGTCAAAAATATATGAGAATGAAGTTGTAGATTTCTGAGAATGAAGGCAGACATGAATGGGAGTAAAGTCATAGATTGAAAGTAGGGTCATAAAATTACAGAATAAAACTATAGAATTAAAGAAAAAATTGTAGATTTAAGAGAATACAGTCATAAAATTACAGATTTAAGTCAGATTTTTTGTAGCATAGCTGTAATCCTCTGTCATACATTAAAAAAAATTAATGCATATTAAGTATAGTTTGTCCTCTTTGAGCTGCTGTATTACAAAAATATCACACACTGGATCTTGAGACAGTGAAACAGACACGTGGATTTGTATTTTAGTGGCTTTATTAAGCAGTAGCATCACATTAGTAACAGTCTTAGTGAAATGTGTGACCAATAAAGAAAAATAAATTTATCCTGGAACATTTCTGCTCCTTCAGTCTGAACCAGAGACAGAAAAAAACATTTTGAAATGATGCAGGGACGTTTTGTCAACAGATCTGATGGATTAAAGTTTGATGTAAAACATAATTTTATGTGACAGCAGAGTTTTTTTCTCCATCCTATTGGTGTGTTAAGTTCAGTCTTTAAATATTCTTCACCAAAAACAGTTTTTACACTCACAGCAAACAGACAGGACAAGGTCAATCAAACAAACATGAACGTTTCTGTAAAACCTTTGTTTTAAAGCTGCAGCTACACATTAAATCCCTTTAGACACAAACGGCACAAAAACAAGGTTTCAGAAGTAAAAACATGAAATGATGACGTCGTGTCAGCAGCAGAGGATCCTCACTCTGATGACGGTGAGTTAAAAAGATTCAAGCTACATCCTGAGACACGTTAGAGAATAAAACTCTATCCTTTTTTCTTTTACTGGAGTTAAACCACAGCTACAAATAAATATTAAAAAATCTGAGGAATTTTAAGACTTTAACATTTTTAAATGTAAAACAGCAGTTAGAGCATCTTTTAAAGACTAGGCCAAAGCACAGAGATCGCCCCCTGCTGACTGACTGTGGTAAACCTCATAAACCGGGTAACATACGGGACATGAGTCAAACATCTAAAAACCTGATAATATTCTTCTGATTCCTGTCACAGTGACCATTTTACTTCTTTAAATTAATCATTTGATGATATAGAAAGACAGGTTGTGACATCATCACTGACAGCTCTAATGACCAATGAGGCACTTGATGCTGGAACTCGTTTTACAGAGCGAAACATAAACAGACACTGAGTTTGTGTCATGAGATAAGAAAAGAGAAAAACAAAGATGAGCTCACAGGAAGTGGTCAACCAGACCTGAGTCATAACAAACACAATCTGTGACATCATCAATGACATCACACGTTACAAACCACCAGGTTCTAGAACTCCTCCCAGTTGGAAGAACGTCAGCGTTAACGGACGCTGAAGTTTTTTCCTCCAGTTCACAGAAGTTCACTCTGCTGGTTCCAGCTGTTAAAGTCGTTTCATTAAAGGAACGTGTCAAAGAAATGAAACTTCCAGAATTCATTACAGGAACATTCCGGAACCACTGTGTATAAACAAACATTCCGGAATCACCGCTCATTAGCAAACATTCCGGAATCACCGCTCATTAGCAAACATTCCAGAATCACCATTCATAAACAAACATTCCGGAATCCCCGCTCATTAGCAAACATTCCGGAACCACCGTTCAATAACAAACATTCCAGAATCACCATTCATAAACGAACATTCCGGAATCACCGTCCATAAAACGAACATTCCGGAATCACCGTCCATAAAACAAACATTCCGGAATCACCGTTCATAAACAAACATTTCGGAATCAGCATTCAGCAAGCCAACATTCTGGAATTATCGTTCATTAAGCAAACATTCCAGAATTGCCATACATGGAATGTTTGTTTGATGAGCTCTGATTCCAGAATATTCGCTCAATGAACGGTGATCGTTGGATTCCTGTTCGTCAAACAAACATTCAAGAATTATCATTATTTCCATGGACTTTTCAGAGTCACTGCTCTTAAAACGAGCGTTCTGGAATCATCACTCACTGATGGGAAACATCCGTCATTCATCCATTTTTCATTCTGGAAATATTGTTCATTAAGCGGACATTCTAGAATCACCTTACATGGAATATTTTTTTCGATGGACATGAATTTAAAAATCACTGCTCTTCAATCAAACATCTGGAATAAGCATTCATTTAGAGGAATCACTATCACTGAATGGACATTCTAGAAATGTTTGTTTGATGAACCAACGTTCCAGAATCACCAATCATGAATTACCTTTTTGTTCCACAGACCTTCCAGAATCACTGCTCTTTCAATGAAACATTCTGGAATCAACTTTCATTTAAAGGAATCACCATCATCGAACACACATCCTAGAATCACTGTGCATTAAACCAGAATTCTGGAATAAACGTTTATCAACCAATCACTCCACGTTCTCTGATGTCATCTCGTGGGGGCGTGGCCAACACAGACGTTTAAACCAGGCCTTGATCTTTTAGAGGCTGATGAATGGAGCTGGGGAGGTGTTTGTAGATATTGAAGTGAGTGGTTTTCAGTCTGTAGTCTTTCTCCTCCTCCCTCTCCTCCTCTGACAGTTTGACAGTTTATAAAATAATCCACAGATGAAGCTAAAACGTAAACAGCAGCTTTGTCCCTTTAAACTCAGGTAACACTTGATCCATCCACAGAAACTCTTCACACTTTCTCCTCTCAGTCTGACGTTTTCTCAGCACCGTGCTGATTATTCACCATCTCTGCTCCTCCTCCTGCTCCTCCTCCTCCTCCTCCCTGCACCTCCTCCTCCTCCTCCTCCTGTTCTTCTCCTCCTCGGCTGAACTGTCGTCTGGTGAGTCTCTCTGGAGTGTGTGAGGCCATGTCGCTGAAATCTCTGAAGATGTCCTGGAAGGTTTCATCGTCTGCTGAGGAGCCACAGGAAGTTTACACAGCGTTCACTCTGTGTGTGTGTGTGTGTGTGTGTGTGTGTGTCATAGACTGTATAATGAGTGGACGTAACGACGTTCGGCTCAAACTGAAGCCTCCAGCAGATGCCCCGCCCCCTGGTGTCTGGCTGCAGTATAGGTCATAAGCCCCGCCCCCTGGTGTCTGGCTGCAGTATAGGTCATAAGCCCCGCCTCCCCATGTATTTCAGGTATGAGTTGGGAAAACTTAAAAAAATTACGATACCTTATAGAAACGTTTCTCTCATCTTTACTCTAAGGTAGTATGATGATGTCATTTGGCTGCATGGTGTTCAGGTGTTTTTTTTCCTGAGAAGTTAGTTTCTCATTAGTTATTGGACGTTAAAAACCGCGATATAAGTTTCGTTTTACGATAGTTGACAGCTGCCGTTCGTGAGTAGTTTTTATCGGGGATATAAGAAACTTCAGGAAAGAGCCAAAAGGAGACTAAACCTTCTGAAGAAGAAGAAATAAATATTTTTATTTCTCTTTTTTACTTGGCTCCACCAGAAATTCTCTACTGCGCAGACTCTGGCTGCACAATGGCGGCTAGAGAAACGGGGTTTTTTGGCTTCAAAATCGTAGAACGGTGACAGGCGGAGCCACACTGTTTATTCTATATACAGTCATTGGTGTGTGTGTGTGTGTGTGTGTGTGTGTGTGTGTGTGTGTGTGTGTGCACTCACCCACGGCTCCAAACACTCCCTCTGAGTCTCTCATCTCCTCGTTCATGCGAGCCATCCTCAGCCTGAAAGGTTCAAACAGCTGCGCATGAATAAAACGCTCTGATGTCATCTTTAGGTAAAAATACTTTTCAACCTAAAATACCAGAAAGTTCCAGAAACCAAACTGTCATTCTTTACGCTAAGATAGGTAACCACCCCTTTGTTCAGGTAGGACTCACAGTGTGACGATGTCAGCGTGTGCGGTTTCCACGGCGATTGCCAGCGGGTCCTGACCTCGCTCGTCGACTGCGTACTGATTGGCTCCTCTCTTCAGCAGCAGACACACCTGTCTGCAACAGCCAATCAGAGTCAGCGGTGTTAAATGCATCAGCGTCAGTGTTTGTGTGTGTGTGTGTGTGTGTGTGTAGTTACCCGGTGTGTCCGGCGGTGGCGGCGGCGTGCAGAGCTCCCTGTCCTCTCAGGTCTCTGTGGTTGACGTTGGCTCCGTTCAGCAGCAGGAACTCACAGGCCAACAGCGACCCCTGCAGGCGGGGGCGGGAATTAGTTCAACGCCTGATGAAAATGTTTCATAAATGACAGAAAGTTCAGGTAAATGCTCCTCCTCACCCCGATGGCGGCTCCGATCAGCGCCGTGCGTCCCTCCTCCTCAGCGATGCTCCCGTTGACCTCTGCCCCCTGAGCCAACGCCATCGCCATACCAACGGCGTCTCCTGCCGACGCCGCTCGATACAGACGCCGTCCTGGACTATCGTTCCCATTTTCTGAGCTGCTCTGCACAAATCTCTTCTCCACGTATTTCTCTCTGATCCACGTTTCTTTCTCTGCTCTGAAAACGAGAAAACAAACGTCTGTTTAACAGAAACTTCCACATCAGGAACCAAAGATTCAAACCGTAAAACGTAAACGTTACCGCGAGCTGTTCGCTCGGGGTTTGACTCGTCCTTCCTCTGAGCATCGAGCTTCGTAAATCTGGTTCACGACGTTGTTTCCAAGAACGCAGAGCAGCTGAGAGGACGACAAAAGAAAACAGAACAATAAAGACAATTCCTGAACTGAACGTCTCATTTTTCTTTGACTGAACGACAAATTCAGGCTGACGAGAAAGTACAACGGAGGATAAGGACCGTATTTAGAAAAAGAAATTAAAGAAGAGATCGATTCTGCATATTATGAAAATAATCGCATAGATTCAGGAGAATAAAGTCACAGATTTACGAGAAAAAAAAGTCATAAATTTGCAAAAATGAAGCCAAAGATTTATGAGAACACAGTCATAAATTCATGAGAATAATTTAAAAAAAATTACCCAAATTATCTCAAAGATTTACAAGAATAATTCAATTCTTTCATGTGATTAATCTCATAGATCAACAAGAAGAAATTTGTTAATTCAAGAGAGAAAAGTAATAAATTTATGACACAAGTTTATTCTCAAAGATGAACGGGAATAATTTTGTTAAATCACAAGATTGATCTCATAAATTACTAAGAAGGAGGTCATACATTTAAAACAATAATTTCCTGAAATTTCAGTGGAATAATCTCAGATTTTTGGGAATAAAGTCATAATTTCAAACTTAAATTCATGAATTTAATCTCACATATTTAAGACTTAATTCTCATTAATTTTTGACTTTGCTTTCATGAATTTATGAGATTGTTCTCATACATTTTTTCCCTAATTATTCTCATAAATTTATGATTTTATGAGATTTTTTTGGTACATTTTTAAGATAAATCTTGTGAATCTACCTTTATGTTTTATTTTTTTTAGCGTGGCCCTTATCCTCTGCTGTAAGAAAGAGCTTAATATAGCAGGCGTTATCTCAGAAAACAAACACACAGTGCTCTGTGTGTGTGTGTGTGTGTGTGTGTGTGTGTGTGTGTGTGTGTGTGTGTGTGTGTCCCTCACCTTCAGCTGCTCAGCCTCCCATGAGTCCAGAGTCAGAGACCTCACCTTGCTCAGGTGAACCCCCAGGCTCCTGGAAACACCATGATGATAAAATTATGTCACAGTTTTTGAACAGAAGGGCTTTTATTTTGAAAGGGCAGCAGGAAGCATTGACTGAACAGACTTCCTGTTTGCTGTTACCTGTGGATCCCCGAACACTCGATGCACATGGTGACTCCCAGGTTGATGGAGGCCCAGCGAGGCTCCTCCTCTCCACAGTCACAGCAGCGGTTGTTCCCAGGGCCCCTGAGGGCCACACCCAGAACCTGGGGCCTGTGAGGGGGGGGGCCCGGGGAGGGGTCACCACTGCACGGGGGAGGGGGGAGCTCTTTAGGCTGCAGGGACACACACACACAAGACTTTTAAGAGTCGCTAAATGAGTTTTCAGAAAGTGTACGCTTCAGTTTTTGATGTTTCTGCCTGCAGTTCACACATGAGCCACATGGGGGCGCTCTGGTGTGATAGTGTGTGGATGGTGAGCATTTGGTGAAAATCAGTGTAGGGGAAGTGAGTTGACCCTTCAGAGGCTCCTAAACCCGACGTTACTGCATGAAGACCAGTGTGAGTCCAGTGTGAATGTAAGCGACATTAACTTTACCGTTCAACTCAACCACAAAGAATTTCAAAGTGAGATTCTATAATATGGGAAGAAAAATGTGCACATTTTCATAATGAAATCTTTGGAGAGAGTCTAAAGAGTCAGCTTTACTTGACGTCAAAGCTCCTGTGTGGACTAAAATGTTTTCAGTTTTAGCCTTTAGCTGGTGTTTTAGCCTACGCTCATTCTTTTTCAAGATCCCTCAGAAAGTCTTCACTGTCCCTTTAAATCATTTGTGGATTTGTAAAAACAGTAAAGGGGTAACAAGTAACTTTCTAGGTGAGCTACTTAACTATAATTACTCATTGACTAAACTTCTGGTTACTTGTAGAAGTACGGGAACACGTTACTGCTCTTTTGCCACATCCTCAGAAAAAAAAACGGTGTGATGCGAGTTTTTCCAGAATGATCTCCGGCCATCTTGACCTCTGTTTGGTCTCTGCAGATGCACGTTTGGTTGTTTCATGAGACGTTTTTCAACTTTTCCACTCCAGATCTCAAGCAGGAGGGTTGGTGGTGTTGTGGTTTGATGAAGAACTGACTGGATTTCAAAATAAAAGCCCTGGTTTGGTGTGTGTGGACTCACCTGTGTGGTCTGAGGCTCTGCTCTCTCTCTGTAGGCCAGGTCGATGCTGCCCTGCAGAGCGCTGAGCCAGGCCTGCTTCAGCTGCTCCGAGTCTGCCTGCAGAGCACAGCACCTATACACACACACACACACACACACACACACACACAGGGTCAGACAGAGCTCACACACACACTCTGAAACACTTTACGTCCTCTAACCTCCTCACTTCTGAACGGAGAGCAGCTCTAAGCAGAAGCGTCGGTCGATGTGGTCCAAGGATTTAACAGCGCAGAGTCTGAGATCCTGGAACAAAACCGTGTTCTCCTCCTGTGACAGAAAACACATGTTCACCAAACACACACTCACACACACTCTGAACAGGTGTGTGTTTGTTCCTCTTACTTTGTGGGACTTCCTGTAGATCAGCTGATTGTCTCTGATGGAAAACCAGCACCTGAAACAAAGGTTAGAATCAGAGGAACAAACACACAGAGCAGAAAGCTGCAGGTTTTAAAGGGTTAAAGTCGACTTTTTACCTCTTCCAGGTTTTGGATTTCCTGCGGGAGCGTTTGAACAGGTAACCCTGGATGATGTCATCGCTCCCTGTACACGGGCTGACCATCGGCTCGCCTGAAGCGTCCTGAACACACACACACACATTAAAACCTTAAACCTGCCTGATTCCTGCTCTTTAACTCCCTGAATCACCTCTTCAGTGTCTCACCCTCTGCTGCACCAGCAGGTGAGCGTTTTCCAGGTCTTTTCTTTTAGCAGCACAGTCTGAGGAGAGCTGGGACAGCTGAGAGAGAAAAAGCAAACACAGAGAAAAACTGTGAGGAGGCTTCACAGAGGAGGAGGAACACTTAAGGGGGTCAGGGGTCAGAGGTCATCACCTGAGCAGCCATGGTCTTCATGGTGGGCTCCAGGTCTCTGAGCAGGTCGAAGCCTTGGTGGAAGAAGGTGAACTGAGCGTGGACGAAGGAGAAAACCTGCAAAACAACCATCACACCTGATTTATTAAGCTGACAGCTTCATGTTACGATGACGTCAGTTCAAAAACTCCATATGTTTCAAAATTTATTCATTTATCATAATATATTTTGTTTTCTATTGATACATTTTACCTTAATTGATTTTATCTATGCATTTCTGGCATTTGTCTGAGTTTATTTTATCTTCTTGTATTTATACCAGCTGTGATGACTTTCAGAAAAAGCTAATGTTGGCACTAGAAAATAAAGACTCCACTTCTCATAAGCCTTTGCTCCTCAATGTTGTGACAAACCAACGCATAAGCATAAGCATTCAGTTTTGGTTGATAAGCTTGTCTTTTAGCCTTTGGCTCATGCTCTATCTCTCCTGTTAATCTTTTTTCTGCACTTCTGTCTCTTTTCTGTCACACAGTCCAGCTCCTGTTTCCACTATTTCTACCAAATTAATTATAGAAATCATTTTCAGTAGAGAAAAACACAGATATTTCTTCTCCCTGATTATTTCCATCAACTGGCATGGTGTCGTCATGGAGATTTGACTTGCTGTAAATCAATCTGGTCCAGTCCGACCTAATCAGGAGCTGAGAGTTACGGTTTAGAAATAACTTATTTTAGATAACTGAGGGTGAGTTTTGCTTCCTCGGTTGGTTGAAAAGAATTAAAAAAAAGCTTCAGATGCCTTTTTAAAATAGGATGTTTCATCATTTTAAGTGCTGAGCTGATCACAGATCCTGACTGACAGCTGTGTGAATGTTTCACACGCACAAGGAAAAGTTTAAAGGTTGAATCAAAAATGATCCTTTAACAAAAAGACTCAGCAGCTCTGATTGAGACTCACCGAGTTTAAGACGTCGATCCTCTGCTGCGTCCTGAAGGTGTTCAGCTGAAAACAGAAACAGGAGAAATATTCAAGATTAAAACACGTGAACACAGGTAGAGACTCTATGTGTGTGTGTGTGTGTGTGTGTGTGTGTGTGTGTACCTGTAGACAGTAGTCCAGAGCAAAGTGCTGGTAGCATTTCCTCGTGGCGAGCAGCAGATGACTCGCTCGCTCCGCGTCGCCCGCTTTATGGCGAGACACCTGAGCGCTCTTCATCGCCGCCGTCTCCAGGTCGTCACCGATACGAACAAACTCCCTCCTGGTTTCTGCGAGCTGAGGGAGGAACCTCAGAGAGACAGGAGCGCCTTCGTCATCATCATCATCATCATCATCAGTGTTGTTGTTATTGTTGTTGTTGTTGTTGCCGTGGTTACTCACTGTGTGCACAGGTTGGTGAGTTGTTGGCTGATCGCTCTCTGAGTCTGATCCAACAACATCTGAATGACACACACACCAGTTTGAGTTTACACACACTTCACAGAGAGGATGTGTGTGTGTGTGTGTGTGTGTGTGTGTGTGTGTGTGTGTGTGTGTGAGCTCACCGTGTGGAAGCCCACCATCTCCTGCAGACCCTGGTTAAACTGTTTCAGACAATTCTGCAGAGAGGAAACAGGAAGTCAGCGAGCGTCCTTTCAGAGGAAAACAGGAAACGGCTTTATTACTTATGTGTGTGTGTGTGTGTGTGTGTGTGTGTGTTAGCATCACGTAGCTCCTCACAGTGACCACGCCGTCCTTCTTGTGGTAGACGGAGAGGTCGGCCAGGCTGCCCAGGAACAGCTGATTGGCTGCGTTGTACGCTTGTCCCGCCTCCACCATCTTCCCGCAGAGCTTCATCACCTGATTGGACGGATTGACAATCCTGATCGTTAAAGTCTTAAAACTAAAACACTTGCACAGACTTTTCTCTCTCCTGTCATTAAACTTGTGAAGTACAGGGAGGTAGAGCGTACAGCCTATTTTAGTGGAACATTTCTCTTCTTAGTGATGTCTCTGTTTTTGTCTCTTCCCTACTTTTGGAACTTTTTGGGGGATTAAGCAGAAGTTAGTGCACAAACTGAAAAAGCAGCAACAGAGGGGGAGGTAGAGCACACAGCATGACAGGCTGCTCTCTCTCTCTTCCTCTTCTTCAAATATTTGTTTACAGACTCAGCTTTTTGCTCCTCTTTAACAAACACAGTACACAAGGGGAGGTAGAGCATACAGCTTTGGTCTGACAAGCTTTTCTAAAATCTCTCCACAGCTCCTCTTTAAAGCACACAGAGAGCAGGGAGAGGTAGAGCGTACAGTTTGACTTTATGGGCAGCTAGCCTTAGAACAGGCTCCTCAACTTGCCTCTTTCTTCCTTATCTCTCCTTATTGACATTCCTCTCTTAACTGATAAAACACAGGGAGATGGGGGAGGTAGAGCATACAGCCTGACTTGATAAAGTGAGTCTAACTCAACCTCCCTATCCTTCTCTTTGAAATTTCTTTAATCTTCATTTTTCCTCTCTTCTTTATCTTGCTTTTCCAACAAGAACATCAACAGCTGGGTAAGGCAGAGCATATAGACTCTACTTAAAGACTTTCTGATGAGGTAAGGTAGAGCATACATACTCTATCTTAAGACTTTTCTGTAGAGGGGAGGTAGAGCATACAGACTCTATCTTAAGACTTTTCTGTAGAGGGGAGGTAGAGCATACAGACTCTATCTTAAGACTTTTCTGTAGAGGGGAGGTAGAGCATACAGACTCTATCTTAAGACTTTTCTGTAGAGGGGAGGTAGAGCGTACAGACTCTACTTTAAGACTTTTCTATGGAGGGGAGGTAGGGCATACAGACTCTACTTAAAGACTTTTCTGTAGAGGGGAGGTAGAGCATACAGACTCTACTGTAAGACTTTTCTATAGAGGGGAGGTAGGGCATACAGACTCTACTTAAAGACTTTTCTGTTGAGGGGAGGTAGATCATACAGACTCTACTTAAAAACATTTTTGACGAGGTACAGTAGATCGTACAGACTCTACTTAAAAACATTTCTATTGAGAGGAGGTAGGGCGTACAGACTCTATCTAAAGACTTTTCTGTAGAGGGGAGGTAGAGCATACGGACTCTACTTAAAGACTTTTCTGTTGAGGGGAGGTAGGGCTCAAGACTCTATATTAAGACTTTTCTGTAGAGGGGAGGTAGAGCATACAGACTCTACTCAAAGACTTTTCTGCAGAGGGGAGGTAGAGCGTACAGACTCTACCTAAAGACTTTTTTGTAGAGGGGAGGTAGGGCGTACAGACTCTACCTAAAGACTTTTTTGTAGAGGGGAGGTAGGGCGTACAGACTCGACTTAAAAACGTTTCTGTAGAGGGGAGGTAGAGCGTACAGACTCTATCTAAAGACTTTTCTGTTGAGGGGAGGTAGAGCGTACAGACTCTACTTAAAAACATTTCTGATGTGGTAAGGTAGAGCGTACAGACTCTACTTAAGAGACTTTATGTTGAGGTAAGGTAGAGCGTACAGACTCTACTTAAAAACATTTCTGATAAGGTAAGGTAGAGCGTACAGACTCTACTTAAAAACATTTCTGATGAGGTAAGGTAGAGCGTACAGACTACTTAAAAACATTTCTGATGAGGTAAGGTAGGGCGTACAGACTCTACTTAAAAACATTTCTGATGAGGTAAGATTGATCGTACAGACTCTGATTAGAGTCTTTATGTTGAGGGGAGGTAGGGCGTACAGACTCCACTTAAAGACTTTTCTGTAGAGGGGAGGTAGAGCGTACAGACTCTACTAAAAGACTTTTCTGTAGAGGGGAGGTAGAGCGTACAGACTCTACCTAAAGACTTTTCTGTAGAGGGGAGGTAGAGCGTACAGACTCTATCTAAAGACTTTTCTGTTGAGGGGAGGTAGAGCGTACAGACTCTACTTAAAAACATTTCTGATAAGGTAAGGTAGAGCGTACAGACTCTACTTAAAAACATTTCTGATGAGGTAAGGTAGAGCGTACAGACTCTACTTAAAAACATTTCTGATGAGGTAAGGTAGGGCGTACAGACTCTACTTAAAAACATTTCTGATGAGGTAAGATTGATCGTACAGACTAGAATTAGAGACTTTATGTTGAGGGGAGGTAGAGCGTATGGACTCAAAGACTTTTCTGTAGAGGGGAGGTAGGGCGTACAGACTCTACTTAAAAACATTTCTGATGAGGTAAGATTGATCGTACAGACTCTGATTAGAGTCTTTATGTTGAGGGGAGGTAGGGCGTACAGACTCCATCTAAAGACTTTTCTGATGAGGGGAGGTAGAGCATACAGACTCTATCTAAAGACTTTTCTGTTGAGGTAAGGTAGGGTGTACAGCCTGACCCAGAGTCGCTGAGCTCAGCCTCCTATCAGCATCCTCAAACCTTGTGCTGACTCATCTCTGCTCTTTAAGAGGAGAGGGGGAGGTAGAGCGTACAGGCGTACAGCTCAGGTACAGCAGCTTTATAACAGAATATAAAGTGTTTATTAAACTGCTGTTGCCATGGTTACTGTTTCTTCTTCTGTGGTGTGTGTACCTTGTCCAGGTGAGTCTCCAGCACAGTCACATCCTCCTCAAACAGCTCGAGCTTCAGCCTGAATGAAACAAACCAAACATCATCAGAGCTCCTGCACATGCGCAGTGTGAGGATGCTCTGTTAGAGTGTATAAACTTACCTGAACTCAGGTGAGTCTTTGACACACTCCTCAAAGTCCAGCAGAGAGTCCATGTCGAGTGTTTCCTGTGTGTTTTAGTGTGTGAGAGTTTAGTGAAGCTGCAGTTTCTTCCTCCTCTCAGCTGCTCCTCTTCCTCTGCGCTCACACCTGTCTCTGCTCATAGTAACCCCAGGTAACCACAGGTAAACTCAGGTAAACACTGATAAACTGTCCAGTTAACTCCTCCAAACTGCTCATCGATGGTTTCACACACAGAAAACTGACCGGACACTGCGCACGCGCGTCCGTGTGTGACGCATGCTGCCGCAGGAAGAATCCAGGTAAAATCCAGGTGAGAATAAAAAGGTGTTTGAGGTGTTTTCAGAGTGACAGCTGTTTCTTCATCCTGCAGCTCGAGCTGCTGCTGAGCACTGACCGTTTCCGCCAAGTATCCGGGTTCTTTGGCTCAGAGCCAAACTGAGAGAAACAGCGACACCAGCGGCCTGGAGTGGAACTGCAGCGAGGAGCAGGTTAAAAAAAAAAGAGGAGCAGAAACAACCAGATAATACCTAAAATGGTGAATGTAATTTTCATTATGGGGAAGGACCATATACATAAAAATAGATGGAAATTAAAAAATATTTAGTAGTCTCTTAATCTGTAAATTATAATCCTGTGTATTGATGATATGCTTAAAACTTCTTAGTTTAATCATTAACCCCATTATTATTTATTATCTTATTATTATAATTGACTTTTATTATTTTATTCTGTTTTCATTGTATTCTGTAAGCTTGCTATGTTTCAGATGTAAGCTTATTTTATGTGTATGGAAATGTGAGTTTGTTCTCTTCCTACAGTGTTTATTGAAATATGGAATAAAGGATGGGAAAAAGCAAAAAAAACAACCAGATAAAGTCATATTTATGAAGAAAAATCAATATGAAGGCGGAAAACTTTTCATCATGTACCCTGTAACATTTTTTGTTCTGTAAGAGGAACACACAAATAAAAAATATGACTAACCCCCCCTCTTTTTTTTTTTTGCATACATGTAAGTATTTTTTTTTATCTTGTTTTTCTTTTCTACATGTGAGGGAATGAATTGTACTGATATATTTTCCCTGGCAGCTGATAAGATCAACATTTTTATCTTTTCTTGGTTCAGCATTTGAGTTTTCTCATTCTTCTTAAGATCCTTAACAGACTTTTTATTTTCAATACAATGTCAATTATTTATCTATTTATTTTCTTTTTATACCCATTCTATTAATATTACTAGGTTATTGCTGTCATCATTTGCTCCACCTTTTATTCACCTATATCATTGCTTATTCTTTCTTTTTAATTATTTACTTACATACATTTTTTGTATTCAATTATATTAGACTTTGCTTTCCTCATTGTGACCAACTTTCGTATTATACTTGGTAAGTTACATAATTTACCAATGCCAGGATGCATGTGTTCGTTATAACAACTGTAAAAACTGTTGTTATTGATCAAGTGCTAAAAACTAAATGAAAAGAGTAAACTAAATGATAATAATAATAATACGTTTCAGTTAAAAGCACCTATCAGGATACCCAAGGCCGCTGCAGAGGATAAAAAAGAACAAAAAAATACAAATAGAATTAAAAACAACAAATGGAAGTTTAGACTTTATCCCTCTGACAAACTGCATCAATGTAAAAATAGTTTATCAAACAAATTGTATCGAACCTCGTTGTCTTATTTTTGGTCAAATACAACATCAATAAAACACTTCAACAACAGAGAGAGTAAAAAAGAAACAGTTTTATTGGAAAATGGACAAAACAACAAGAAGATGCTGAGGAGAGTGTGTGTGTGTGTGAGTGTGTGTGTGTGTTCAGAAGCTGATGGAGAGCAGGATCACGGTCACGTTGTCGGCGCAGCCTCGTCTCACCGCCTCGCTCGCCAACAGCTGACAGGCCGACTCAAACCTCAGCTCCTCCTCCGACAAACCCTCCTTCTGCTCCACGGCGCCCTCCTGCTCCAGGAAACAACGTTCGTTATGATTTAACGCCTTTAAATAAAGATTCTTTGACTGAAGCTCAGAGTTAAAGAAAGGAGAGGAACCTGCAGGACTTTGAGGACGAATTTCACAGCTTCATCAGCAGAAAAGACTTTGAACAAACCGTCACAGGCCAAAAGGATAAACCTGCAGAAACAACAACAAACAGACTCAGATAAACTAACAGAGGAGTTAGTTTCATCAGCGGTGAAGGTTCGTGGTCGTTTTCTCGCCTGTCATTGGCCGTGAGCTGAGTCCTCCTCAGGTCGGGCGTAGAAATGACGCCGCAGCGTTTGTACTGACCGTCACCGATGGAGCGAGACACCTCGAGGACGCCCAGCACTCTGCCCTCCCTGAAACACACACACACACACACACACACACACACACACACACACACACACACACACACACACACACACACACACACACACACACTCAGCTCTGTGATTCAGCAGGAATCATATCGAGGACAAAATGCCAAAATCTAAAATAAATAAAAAAATGAATTACAGTGAAAATAAAAAAAACATTTATCAAAGATATAATACTAAAATTAAATTAAAAAAAATTAAAAATGATATAATACTAAAATTAAATTAAAAAGAATTAAAAATGATGGAAATAAGAGCAAAAATAAATCAAGGGGCCCCGGCATTTCTTTCCAGCAAATGCAGGATGTTGAAATGCTGAGCCCCATTTCAATATTTCGCCCTTTCTCGCAGGAAAGGCTGAATGCTGAAACGCTAAGCCACGAGCTTTTCCTGATGCTCAGCATTTCAACATAATAAATAAAAGTGAAATTGACCGAAGAAAAAGAACACTCAAATATTAAAAATAAATAGAAAAATAAATGTGGAAATAGAATTAAATATCCATCAATAAATGAAAGCGCTCTGCTCTCGTATCCTTTTATTTAATGCTACAGACTATGTCAGCGTGAAATACAGAAGGAAACGTTATTTGAATTTATTTGTAGCTTTAATACTATTTATAATTTATTTTTTATTTTGGATGTTTTTTTATTTTTGCGCATCATTTTTATTGTTGTTTGTATTTCCATTTATATATTTTCTAGTATTTAATTTTTGAGATACATTTTTTTAAATCTTATTTTACTTTCTACTTATTTACTTTTTTGGCAGTTTTTGTCTTCTATAGAATTGAACCAGCTGGTTTTGAAATGTAAAAAAAATGTGGATGTGTTTTTGACCTGACGGTGCCTCCTGCTCTCTGGATCCTCATTCTCTCCTCGTAGATGGTCGGGTTGTGTTCTCGGCTCAGAGCCAGAGTCACCGACTTCCTCTGAGCGTCCGCCACCGCCTCCGCCGTCGACTCCATCCGACACAGCACGGCCTGACCACACACACACACACACACACACACACACACACACACACACAGAGTTAGTACCTCCTGTAGCTGCCTCTCTTTTTTAAAGCGGGGTTAGAAAATCACGAACCCTGCTGTCTCCCAGGTTTGCCACGTAAACCATGTCGTCCACCACCAACACACAGGTCGCCGTGGATCCGTCTTTCCACGCTGGTTTCCTGTTCACACACACACACACACACATAGCAAACTTTAAGCATGTGCATTAAGAGGAAACTCAAATCTTTAATCCCACAAAAGTCAAAGAGTGAGCAAAAAGAAAAGGACAACAACAGAGCGAGGTGAACCTCAGGGTTTAACTCTAAGCCCACTGCTTTTGTCCCATTTATTTTTTTCAAAGATGTTTGTTATTGTGCTTTTTTCAGTCTTTATTCTGTCCCTCTGGTGCCTCCGTAGTATCTTTACATGATTTGCAGCTCAATAAAATCCATATTTTCCTCTCTCTGGTGTTTTAGAAAACTCTTGTTCCAGAAACTCTTTCTTTTAGCTACTGTCTCTTTAAGAGAAACCCCCTTCCCTCTGATTGGTCAGCAGATAAATAAGATTTAATGTCTCGTCTTACTGGCTCGAGGCTTTCTTCAGGAAATCTTCATCCGTCTGGCGGAAAGTGTCGAGGAGACATTTCTTTATCAGTTTGTCCAGATTCTCTTTTTCTCCTGGAAACAAACAAAGACGATACAGATTAAAGAGGGAGACGTTTATTCCAGCTTTAAAATCAGGTCGACTTTCACCGCTTTGTAATAAATAAGCCTTAACCACTTGAACATGTTTACTTTCTTCGTTATTAAAACAACCTGCAGTGAAATCAAAGGCGTCTTTTAAAACTCACCGCACCCTTTGAAGAACCGGTCCAACACCACCTCTAAGAGCCGCCGCTTAGCTCTGCGAGCGCGAGGAGGCACTGGCAGTTTGTGACGCTTCATACTTTGAGCACTGGACGTTTCTGTGTGCACTGTGTAGTGTCTGTGCGTGTGCGGCCATGGTGGAGGCACACACTGCCGCCGCACTCGAGAATGTGCACAGGGCCGTCTGACGACAGACACGCGCTCATGTCCGGCAGCAGCACGTGAGCGTCCTGCATCTCCTCCCGCTCGCCACGTCTCGCCGCCACGAAGCCTTTCAGCACGGGGAAGCCTGGACCACAACACACATGTCAGTCCTCACGTCAGCGTCATGAGGTCACAGAGTCAGGGGGTGAGGAGCAAACAAAGATGGCGGTGGAAGAGCTGAAAACCTTCTTTACAAACTTTCTTGATCTCCCCCTGCTCCTCGTTCTCCTGCCTCTCCTTCTTTTCATCACCGCGCTCCTCATCTTCAAGCTTCCTCTTTAATCGACTCCCCTCCTCCGTCTGCTCCTCTTTGGAGGCTTTTGGAGGAGCAGCTGAAACCGGACCTGGAGAAAACAAACACGCAAAGATGGAGCCAGGTTCACCACTTTGTCAACAACTGCGTGAGAAAATAGTCCAACAGTTTAACAACAATGTTTCTCAACTTTGTCCAACTGCAGGAATTGATGGATTTCATCATCTACAGACCATAATATCATCAAAAGATTCAGAGAATCTGGAGAAATCTCTGCACGTAAGCAGCAAGGCCCAAAACCAACATTGAATGGCCGTGACCTTTGACCCCTCAGGCGGCGCTGCATTAAAAACCCACATCATTGTGTAAAGGATATTAGCACGTGGGCTCAGGAACACTTCAGAAAACCATTGTCAGTTAACACAGTTCATCACTACATCTACAAGTGACAGTTCAAACTCTACCATGCAAAGACAAAGTCACACATCAACAACACACACAAACGCTGCCACCACCATGGCATCATGGGTAACTGTCCCAGTATCAGTGAAGGCAGCATTAATGCTGAAAGGTACAAACAGGTTTTGGAGCTATCATCATTGTTGCCCTATTTGCACTTTCACATTTCACACTTTTCTGCATTCACTTGTATGTTACTTTTTCATTTTTTTGGTTTGAGCTCGGGTCTAAACATGGTCATCACCTTTATATATGTACGGTGTTTCTTATCCAACCTCTTTTTAGTCATTGTGTTGTGTATCATTTCTGTATTTTAGACTTTTAATTGGGTCTTATTGTCATTGTCTCTTGTCCTTTCTGTGTTTCTGCTGCAGCACTAATCTCCCTTGACTATAAAGTGATTCTGATTCTGATTCTGACATCTGCTGCCATCCAAGACACTTTGTCTTTTTCAGGGACGTCCCTGATTATTTCAGCAAGACAATGAAACCAAGACACATTCTGCTCCTGTTACAACAGCGTGGCTCCGTAGTAGAAGAGTGCAGCTACTAGACTGACCTGCCTGCAGTCCAGACCTGTCTCCCATTGAAAATGTGTGGAACATTATGAAGCACTGTCCCTTCAGAAGCCTCCCCTACTGTTGCCATAAAGTCTTTTTTTTCTCAGACCAGAATTAATAAGAGTGATGTTTCTGCTGTGACGTCAGGACCTTATGCTGACGTCAGTAACCATGCAGGTGTCACTCATGTTGAGCAGCAGCTTCTTTAATTTTGATTTTACAGTAAATAAAACACCAGGACTCACCTGAGGCCTGTGTAGGTTCCGGTAGATCGTCGAATAAATCCATCCTGCTTTAATTTCTCTAAACTGACATCCAGGGTGAGCTAAGGCTAGTTAGCCACCTGTCTCACCTGAGTGTGTGTGTGTGTGTGTGTGTGTGTGTGTATCAGCTGACAGACTAAACCCTCTGTAGAGTTTCCTGAAACACATTCAACTATTCAAACACTCTGCTGTTAAAAAAATAACAATAATTTACTGAAATATAAAAGCTTCATGTTGGCGCATGTTAGCATGCAGCTAAACACAACAGAAACTGACACATCCGGACAAAACTTTCAAAGTAAAAGCATAAAAACTTTAATCAGCAACAGAGAAACAGAATCTGAGGAGAGAATAATCCATGACCAAATCTATAGAAAGATTAATGTCACACCTCATATATCAGAGCTGTACTTGTTCTGAGCTAATAAAGCAGAACACACAGCAAAAACTGGGAAGACAAGAAAAAAAAAACTGAAATTAATATGAAAATATATTTTTCTTTTTTTTAAGCACTTTTTTGTGCATGGTAAAGAAATGAAAGAATTTAATATACATCACAAAAACAACAACGATGACAAAATTACTTTTATTAATATTTTTCTACGGTTAATGCTCCTAGGTAAGACACTATGAATATGCTAAATAATATAATTATTATGATTATTAATATTCTACAGATGATCCTCCAAAGTAAGACGAAATGATAAAATTTATTATTATCACTTTTATTATTATTTGTAGTAGTAGTAGTAGTAGAAGAAGAAGAATTCGTGTATATAGTGCATATTATATAATTATCAATTAATAAATTTATCAACAAAAAAGAACATTTCCCCCTGCATTTCATGCTGACATAGTAGCAGCATGAAATATATAAATATGATAGCCTTGCAATGTTATTTACGGACTGAAATTTATTCCATTTATTTATCAATTTTTGGATTTATTTCCAAATTTATTTGAAAGTCTTGGGCCTTTTATTAAAATGAATTCTTACTATTATTTATTTATTCATGTTTATATTTTTATATTTGCTTGTATTTCAATTCATATTAACTTTTTATATTTAACTTTTGAACTATATTTTTGTATTTCTTCATATTTTCACTTTCATTAATTTTTCATTTTGACTTTGGCATTTGTGGTCCTCCATAACTGAAACCCCGTTCTGAACATTTTTATTTATAAGTGCAGTAGTTGATTGTTTTTAAGTTATTTTCTGTCAGGCTTTTATTTTGTATTCGCCGGTTTATGACAGTTTCCGGTCATCCCTGTCCTGGCCTCCTATTGGCTGATTGCAGCTCTAACTCCTCAGACTGGACTCTGTTATTTCACTGATGTTACAAACTTCAGGCTTTAAACCACAAACTGAACCTGAGACCAGTGAACTCCGCAGTGTCTGGATTATAATTTATGATTTTATCACAAAAAACATTTTTCTCCCTTAAATCAACATGCGGCTCTTTCTCTGGTTCGTTTGCACCACCGGGGTTTTGACCCTCCACGCCGCGGCTCAGCATCCTCCAGAGCGGCAGGATGGAGGCTCGCAGCCCGGGCAGAGGGACCAGAGGCGGCGGCAGAGCTCCGGGAGGGGGCTGGAGGTCAGGAAGCCGGCGACAGCGAGGGGGTCCGGGGAGAAACTCAGCGGCAAGAGGGGCCCTCTGAGCGGGTAAGAGCAGCAACACAGTCAGGCTTCAATCTGCATTTTTACACACTATTTATGCCTTTTTTCCTCAGAGAAACTGGGTTTAAGTGTTTTTTTTTTTTTTTTAAACTTAAGGTGACCATTCTCTCAAAACCCCAAACATCCTCAAAGTAACTTAATATTTTACAAAAACATTATAATGAAAAACTGGTATTCTTAAGACCTTTTCCCCCAAAATAGTATGAATTGGATAAAATGTCAAAGAAATGAGATCAAAAAGTCAAAATATCAACTTTTGTCGATATTGTCCACAGAATTTTGACTTTCATAACTCAGAGTTTTGACCTTTTATCCACAGTTTACCTTTTTTCAAAATTTTTACTTCACTGAATTAAAAATTATGACTTTATGAGCTTACAGGTTTGACTTTAATCACAAATATTTATACCTAAATCTCAAATTTTTGCTTTTTAAAATCACAATTTTGACTCAACATTGAACAAAATGGTTCTTAATAAAGCCAAGTGTGCATTGTTGTTTTTATTTTACTTGTAGAAATGGGCCTCACTTTATAATGCCTCACTGTATGCTTAAATGAAAAGTAAAAAAATCCATATTTGTCACATGCAATAATAAAAAAGATAATTCCTAAAATCCTGCTTAAAATTTAGTTTAGATTTTTAGGCGTCTAAAGAGGAAATTTTATCACTCTATTTAAACACACAAGTTTGCTTTTTTATTTGTCATGAATAATGAGAAGGTGAGTGAAATAATTTAAATAAATGACATAAATCTTTCTCCTTTTTCGTATGAACAGATAATTTATCACCATGTTTTACCTGTTCACACCTGAGCAGCAGGTCACACACACATGAGATTAAACAGGTGTTCACAGCAGGGGGGTCGATAAAAGATGAAATCCAGCTGTTACATACCTGTGTGTGTGTGTGTGTGTGTGTATGTGTGTGTGTTCAACCATAAAACATCCAACCAATCAGCATCTGTCAGGTGTGTCAGGCTGCAGACACCTCAGGAATGTGTGAAATTCTGTGTGTGTGTGTGTGTGTGTGTGTGTGTGTGTGTGTGTGTGACCAGCCTCAAGTGCAAGTCTGACTGACAGTCAAGTGATGGATTCAAAGCCACACACACACACACACATAAACACTTTATAAGCCCAGTAAGTTCACTGGGTTTAGGATTAGTGTACTTTAGTGTGTGTGTGTGTGTGTGTGTGTGTGTGTGTGTGTGTGTGTGTTGTTAAAGAGGTTGGATGTTTGTATGAATGTGTGAAAGTGGAAAAAGTCTCTCCTGTCTTTAAAGTGTTCCTCAACTGTCAACAACACACACACACACACACACACACACACACACACACACACACAGATGTTGCAGGTTAAATCCTGGTGTTAAAGGTTGGTCTTTATGGTCTCAGGTCAGTCTCTCACCTGAGCTGAAGTTTCACCTGTGTGTGTGTGTCCTGACCACACTCACACACCTGAGGCTGTGACTCACTGACCAGGTGTGGACATCAAAGGTTAACTCCTCTCTTAACGTGTTCTTGGTGTGTTCTTGGCGTGTTCTTGGCGTGTTCTTTCTGATGGCAGAATTCATGGAGCTCCAGGGTCAAAGTGTCGACCTGAGGTTACTCATGTTTTCATCCTTAATGATTCTCTTATTGATTCTTTACATTACGCTGAAGCAGACGAACTTTATGTCGACTTATAAACTCAATGAAATGTTGACACAGTGTAAACCTGTCATGCTGCTTTTTGATCACAGAAAACTCACAGAAGGAGTTGATCAGGAAATTGATAAAGAATCAGATTAATAAAGACATTGGTATCAATAAAATCTTGTCAACACCTATCTCTATGAATTACTATAGATGGATGAATTACTATAAATGTAATACTTATGATTTTATAATATGATTTCACCTATCGACAGTGGGTGAGGGGCTGATGGGAAAGTGAAACTGTAAAATGTGTGTGTGTGTGTGTGTGTGTGTGTGTGTGTGTGTCAGATTCAGATTTGATGATCAGACTCAGACACACACAGAGAGAAAAGTCTGTTTTTAGACGAGTTTAGCTGAGGATTTAATCATTACTCACACTGAGCTGGACGCATTGTAGCAGCAGAGGAGGAGGCCCCAGTTCACCCACTGACACACACACACACACACCCACAGACACACACACACACACAGACACACACACACACACACAGTGCAGACAGAGCTTTACCACACACAGCAGTGGAGCTGTAAACACACAGACAGTCTGTTCACTGAGATCACACACAGATACAGGTTATTATCAAGATGGATGGATGATAAATTATGAATTAGGGCTGAACGATTTATCGTTTATTGATTGAAAATCATAATTTCAAACATGGTGATCATGTGATCGTTAAAGCTGTGATGTTTTCCTGCTCCTGACTGACCCAGGATCTGTTATATCAGCTGTTTCACACACACCTGTCTTTGAGTGTGAGACTGTTGGAAAAATACTTTTTATCTTGAGATTGTTGTTGATTTTATTTTATTTAACTTGACACAATTAAGGATATTTTGCACTACATCATTTTTAAAAGTTAAGAGTCAAAGATAGCTCTTTTTGTTCTTCAGTTTTTATAACTAAAAATACAATTTAAAAAGTCCGGTTTAGAAAAAGCAGGAATGGGTGTTAGGTTTTGAGACGAGTCAAAATTCGACAACTTGTCGAAAAATCTTCTTTTTGTTTTATTTTATTTTTTGCCTTTGTATTTATTTCTCATCATTTGACTTAAATCTTAGTATTTTGACTTCCTATATCAAAATTTCAACTTTTTATTTCAAAAACTACCTTTATTTCAACATGTAGACTTTTGATCTCAGACTTTTGTCATCTGAAAATTTTGACCTTAAATAAGAAAGTTTGGACTTTTTTTTTTTTACATAATCTTAAACTGATTTCTTAAACTTGAGAAGTTTCATCTCTAAATCTTGACTTTTTGTCTCAGAATTTTGTCTTTATTTCTAAAAATTTCCACTTTTCATATTAAAATATTGACCTTTCATTTAAAAGTTTGAAACAATTCTTTCCTTCAGTTTTTATTTTCATCCTCACATTAGAGTAAAAGCTTTTGATGTTTCAATGGTTTGATTTAATTTTCTGTCAAGTTTGTAAATGTTTCTGTACATTGTGAAAATTTCACTAAAGTTTGATTTAAAGAAAATCGTGAATCCAACTGAAATCGCTGTATCTGTCAGAAAAATCGCAATTATATCTTTTTCTAAAACTGTTCAGCTCTATTATGAATGGATGAATGACTCTCAAAACTCTCACTTTAATAAAAAGTCAGTCGGTGGCCCTAATGGGAGAATTATTAAAAACAAAATAAAACCAGATGCTAAGTTGATTTAAAACAAAAACCAAAAACACTTTTTTTTATCCTGTCATCTCAAGTTTCCTCTTTTAGTGCATCTCATTTTTGGTGTTTTTACTCTATACTATATAGAAAATATACGCAAATATAATTTCAGATTGAAACAATTGACTAATGTGACGTGTTATCACAGATTTACAAGCAAAGTTAAAATGAGAGAAAACAAGATTATCTTAAGATAGCATAAAATAGTACAGTCCAGTATTTATTACATATCTAGGAAATTTTACAGGTACAGAATCAAATAAAGAAAGTGTAGAGTGCAAAAATCACAGTGGAATTATGTCAAATAGAATCACATAAAAGGTGTTACCCAGAAAAAAAAAGAATCTTAAACAGGACACTGTGTTTATTCTGTTTCAAACTACGAGTCCTTCAGGAAAAGTGTGTGTCAGAGCTGTAGCTTTTATAACTTTCTCTCTCTCTTATAACGAGCGTCTGCAGACAGAGTGTGGTTTGTTTTCACCCTCAAAAACAGCAGCAACTTCAAATAAAAATCCTCTTTTTCTTCTTCCTGCAGCAGAAACACTGAGCCTCTGTTAGATTTCACTTTCATCCTTTTTTTCTCTGACACGGTTCAAACCTTTAAGACCGAGGAGGAGAAATCTGATCTCAGGGACTTTTACCCACATTTACACATTTACAAACCTGAGAGGAAACTTTCAGAACAGCTGTAAACTGGACTTTTGGTTTTACTAAACAGTACAGCTCAGAAAACCTGGTTTAAAAGTTTGAGAAGTTGCTGATGGAGCTTAGAAAACCTTTGTATCTCACTGATGTTTGATGCTTGGTCACAATATACTGTTAAGAGCGTGAACTGATTTTATCTAAATATAATTAATTAAAATATAATAACATACAAAAACATTTTTTAGTAAAAATGTAAATTAATTTAGGCAGTAAGGGGTTAATAAAAATACTCTCTAAGAATAAAAATACTCATAAAGAAAAGAAGATTGAGTAAGATACGATAAACTAAGTTACAATAAGCTAAACTAAACCGGTCAAATAAGGTCAAATAAAATAAGATGATATTAGATAGAACAACATAAGCTAAGATAAGCTCAGCTTCCTTAAGGTAAGATGAAATATAATAAGCTATGGTAAAGTAATTGAAATAAACCAAGATCATTCAAGATAAAGTAACAAAAGATTTAAAAAAGATAAGGTAAGGCTTTGGTAAGTTGAGATAAGGGTCAATGAGGTGACGTCCCCTTTTTTTGTGTCTGAGTGCAATATTTCCTTCCATCATGAATTGAGTATTTCATCACATGTATTTCTTTATTCTATGAAACCTGTGTTATTTGAACACATCTTTAAACTATTAAAATATAACATGTTTTTTTGTGTTTTGGTTCCTCAAACCCCCAAAATGTCAGGTGGTGCAACCGTCCTGACAAGTATCCACAGTAATTAAACTCTAAAAATTGAATGTCAGTTATTGTAAATGGAAATTAAAAATACAGTGGCATTATTTTATGCTTGGACCTTTTTAAATAAAACATTCTTTGCAATTAAAAAGAATTTTAAAGCTGTTGAGAAATGTAAAAAACTTTTGTCCCGTAATTTTCACCNAGAATAAAACAGGAAACAGGAAACTGCATCAGCCAGAGGAGCCCAAATGACATTTGTGACCAAGTGGAAAAGTTTGTAGATTTCTCTGAAATACTGATAAAAAAGGTTTTTTCACTTCATTGGTGACTGGAACAATTTCCATGTCAGGTGGTACAACCAATGTAATAATGTGAAATGTTATTTTAACATCAAATTATTTATCTTATTCACAAATAAAAGAAATGAAACACACAAAATGAAAATGTATGAGTCACTACAGACACTTGAGAGATACTTGCCAATAATTTCACACAGAAAAAATAACAGGAACATATAAATATATTTTCATATATTTGGTTGCACCACCTGACATTTTTGGGTGCTCAAATTAAAAATACTAAAATACTAAAAACACGTTTTTAGACCCTCTTTTTGTCACTGACCCATAAAAGACGATAAGATTAATTAAGCCAGGCTTAGATAAAATAAAGCTATCTATGTTAAATTTGATAAATTTTGATAAGCTAAGATAAGATACAATAAGATAAGATAAGACAGAACAAGCAAAAATAAGATTAGAAAAGCCCAATATCATGCAAAAAGCCTTTTTTTTTAACTGATTGATTCTTTTAATATCTTAGAATATCTGAAAATTTTCAAGCATTAACGTGCAAAAGAGGTTATTGGAGCATATTTAGCTTACACTTTGTTGATTGCGATCTTTAAAGTATGGAAATTAATCCTTAAAAAGTTCTTCCCTGTGATCGGCCAGCCCTTGGACAGTCCTTAGTGTTTGAGGTCCTCTTGTGATGACCTCATTTCTGCAAGTGTGGTGAAGATGTGGTGTTTTTTTAGAGGATTTTAATCAGTTTACAGACAGATTCAGGGATTTATACACCATAGAAATTTGTAAAGTTCTGAGAATCTTCTAATAAAAAGCATCAGAAAAGGATAAATGTTCTTGAATGTTCCTCAGGGCCGATCTGCTCCTCGTCTCCTCCTCCCTGAGTCTGACCTTAAAAAGCCTATTAACACACTTCCAAACAAACGCACACACACTTCCTGTTACACACATCTGTGAGGTCAGTGTAAACACGGGGGGTCTGACCCAGTGTTAGTCTGCTAATTAACTCCTTTTCCCAGAAGGCCGATGGGCTGAGCGTCTGCTGCAAACACTGGATTTAATGAAACAAGGATCCAAACTGCTGCTGCTGCTGCTGCTGCTGCTGCTGGAGTAAAAACAGATCCAGTTTGTTTTAAAGTGACGGAGCTGATGACAAAAGGCAGATGTTTCCCAAATCCTCAGCAGATGGTTGCTGTGTTTGACGCAGAGCAGAAAAAAAACTAGATTTATTTCCTCACATGGACAGAAGGAGACGCTGAGGGATCTTCACTCTGAGAACAGTTCAGATAAGAGTCATTAACGGGGATAAAAACACCAAACTGAACCAAAACATCCACTGATTTAACACCACAACAGGAAGAGACAGGAAGAAAACAAATATGACACTTTATGAAGACGAACACAGGAGGAAGATCTGGTGTGAAACTAACAACAAAGTTTAAAAACTGCAGTTCCCTGAGTGTCCACTAGAGTCTGTCTGCAGCAGTGAGTCAGTCCCATAGAGCTCCATGTTAAATAACCTGCAGTTCCCTGAGTGTCCACTAGAGTCTGTCTCCAGCAGTGAGTCAGTCCCATAGAGCTCCATGTTAAATAACCTGCAGTTCCCTGAGTGTCCACTAGAGTCTGTCTCCAGCAGTGAGTCAGTCCCATAGAGCTCCATGTTAAATAACCTGCAGTTCCCTGAGTGTCCACTAGAGTCTGTCTGCAGCAGTGAGTCAGTCCCATAGAGCTCCATGTTAAATAAACTTTAAATCAAATTTTGACTTTTTATGTCAAACTTCCTCTTTTTATGAATAAAGTTTGATTTTCCTTCCTCACAATTTTGACTTTATCTAACAATTTTGACCTCTCATAAAAAAAAAAAAAAAATCACTTTTTGATCCAAAATTTTGACTGATAATCTCAATAGCTTGACGTTTTATCTTAAGATTTTGACTTGTCTCAGGTTTTGACCTTTTATCTCAAAACTGGGAATTTAACAACCACAAAATATTGACTTTGCTTTCTTAGAATTTCACTTTTGGTCTCCAATTTTTACCTTTTACCAAAGTTTTTTTTATTTTTATTTCTAACGAATCTTACTTTATCTCAAAATTTTGACTTTTTATCTTGAAATTTTGACTTTTTATTTGCAGATTCTGACTCATAATCTCAAAGTTTTGACTTATCTTTACATTTCAACTCTTACCCCAAATTTAAACTTTTTCTCTGAATTTCAACTTCAAAAATTTGACTTAAATAATTTTTTATTTTCACTTTTAATCTCTCCACAAAGATCCGTTATTGTAATAAACTGCATTTCCCTGAGTGTTCGCATCTGAAAAAATAAAGTTTACATTATAAACATTGACCCTAAAACTATAAAATGTATTAAGTCTTAGGTATTTCTTTTCATCTGTGATTAATTTTTGTATTTCTCTGTGTTTTCTCTCCTCAGTCCTCACGTCTGTGGAGGTCGCTGTTGTGTTGGATGGACTCTGTCGCCTAAAACCAAGCGATGCACCAAACGTGAGTCAGACCTCTCATACTTCCTTTAACACACCTGTTCTGAGCACAACTTCAAAATAAAAGCACGGTGAGAAATCAAGGGGAGTCTCTCCATTGAAGGAATGGATCAGGCTTTTAGTTTGAAGAGCATTCCGTTCTGCCAAATAGTATTTGGAATAAATCTACGGCAAAAATCAGCGCTAAATCTGAGTATTACTATTGTCTGATACACACTTTTTCAGACACAGTATCTCAAATGAAGATATTACAGACACTTATGTGACATTTATTAAAATAGAAAGTAACTGGCAGAAGTAAATTCCCAGGCTTCCACATCAGGTTTTTAGGTTTTTAGGTTTTTAGGTTTTTAGGTTTTTAGGTTTCCAGCACATCTGTATTTTTATCGCTGATTCGCCGCAGACATCGTGTTGCAGTGAAACAGCTGCTGATATCAAACACAAAACTTCTGTTTCCCTCATAAAACTCATCTGGACTCCAGAAAGTTCAGATTTACAGGCAGACACATTCATCCTGGGGTTCTTCCTCTCCTGGAATAAAAGCTGAAATAAAAATCAGACTTTAAAAGTCAGAAAAAACACATGTGGAGGACAGAAGTATGTTTTTAAAACCAAATTAAAACGTTATTTCATCTTTTAGTAGTTTGTACCAGATAATTAGTTTTTCATTATTTTAAAAGCACATCAAAGGTGGTTTTTATACAAGGGGAATCAACTACAAGTCCCAGAGTGCTTTGCAATTAAACATCTAACAAACTAAGGATGTATACCTCACATGTCTTTTTTTCCTTTTTTTGAAGACTGTGACCTAAAGGTGACTAAACTTAACCCAACTTAACTTAACTGAACTTAGTCTTAGTTAGAAACTAACCCAAACTAAACTCAGCTCAACTCAACTCAACTAAGTCAGCTAAACTAAACTTAACCTAACTTAACTTGACCGTACTTAACTCAACCTAACTTAACTGAATTTAACTTAACTAGCAACTAAACTAAATCAAGCTAAACTAAACCAGACGTAACTAAACCAAACTAAACTAAACTAAACCTACACCAAACTCAACAAAATCAAACAAAACTAAACAAAACAAAACTTTCGTTACTTTCGTTTGCTGAACTATACTCAACTAAACTAAGCTAATGAAGTTAACCAACCTCTCCCTTTCTAACCTGGTTAACTTAGTCTTAGCCTAATGTAACCGACTTAACCCAACATAACGTTACGTATCTTATACTAAAGTCACCAGCTTTACAAAACCTACCTGACCTTTCCTGTTGTGACTCACCGGAAACAAACTAACCCGACTTCTTTCCGCATATTGATATGATCGCAGTGTGTTATCGAAGCCGTTTCCATGGCAACAGTCTGCTGTCGAGAAATAACAGACCAGTTCCTCTGTGACGACCAATCAGAAACGTGCTTTTGTGTAAAATGGGGAAATATTCTTCACTTATGTGTCATGCAGCAGCAGCAGAAGAATAAATAAACGTGAAAATAAAAACAAACCTCTGTCTCTGCTCGTGGACGCGCTCGCACAGGTGCAGACGGTCGGTGGCGTTCTCATGGCGTTCTCATGGCGTTCTCATTGCGTTCTCATGGCGTTCCCTCCGTCATGTGACCTGATCATCTGCAGACTGAAGCTGCGTCTCTGTTTCTGGGTTTGAGTTCAAAGCCGGCTGGACTTCAGAGTCCGTCTGCAGAGCTGGATTTACGAGCTGATCCGGATTATTTATGTTTCCGGGATTTACACCGTTTCTGGACTTTAATGTTCCCACAGCCGCTCTGAGGTGTGAGGAGGAGTTTATATAATCCACATGTGGAGGCGACACAAGCGCTCTTCTGTTTCTGAGCCCGGTTAAAACCCTCAGCACCTTCCTCCTTCTCTTCTTCTTCTTCTTTAAACCCTGTGAAAGCTGCTCTCAGCTCAAAGTCCTGAAGAGGAAGTGGAAGCATTAAAACTAAAACTGCAGATTTAAACATTCACTTTTCTTTCAGCTGGTTAATAAAAATAAAAACAGGACTAAAAGGTTTGAGTAGATCTTCCTTTAAATAGCCACAAAATTTCTGATAACTACAAAATAAAACCTCTGTTTGTCTGATGTTATTTTTTTATATTCTGACTTGAAAGACTTCAGATTGTGGTCTTTTTGCATTAATTCAGAAGTTAAAGAAAGAATCCTGAGAAAACATTAAGAATTATGACTTGACTCTCAGAACTGAGATAGAAAAAGTTAAAAAATATCTAATTAAAAAAAAAAAATCCACAGATTAAAGTGAAATTTTGGTAAAATATTTTGATTTTTGACTTTCTCAAAATTTGCAAATTAAAGTCAAAATTTGAGGGAAATTGAATTTCATGTAGTCTTAATAAGTCCTTCATATAAAGTCCGATCTACTTCAAATTTCATATAAACATTCAGCAACAACCTCTTAACACATCTATAAAGTTGTAAAACTAATCTTCATATACCATTTTTTTTAAATTAATTTTTTTCTATTTTCCTTTTATGTCATTGGCTTAATGGATGTACTCTTGCACTGCTGCAACTTTTGCGTTTTTGTTAATTTTTTCTCAGTTTCTCAGTTTCTTTCTTATTGAGTTGGCTCCATTGACAGCCCGCTCAGACACACAACAACCATCCACCTGTTAGTGAGATGCATTTAGAGCAAACAACTGCAACAGGCCGTGACTGTTTGTTTACATTGAGTGAATATGATGGATTTGTGAGGTAATAAGCTGTCACGCTGTGATTGGACGATCACACTCTAAGGGGGAGGAGCCAAAGTTCATTAAGACGTCCTTTAACGAACAAGTGTCAGACTGTACGCTGAGGTAACGGCAGGGTAACAGAGTCCTGACACTAAAACATCTGAACATGGAGCTCTATGTAAGACACACACACACACACACACACACACACACACACACACACACACACACACACACACACACACACACACACACACACACACACACACTCTTTGTCTCTCTTTCACATGTGGGTTGTCGTGGACTCAGGGCCCACGTTGTGTAAAGCTTGAACTGTTTGGTCACATTGTCCTGATAGACACACACACACTCACACACACACACACACACACACAAACACACAAACTGGTTGTTTTAGTTGTGTTTGTGACCAACAAACAGACAGATAAAGGAAATGTAGATCAGTTTCTCTTCCTCACTCTGAACAGTAGCTTGTATCACAACACTAACGTCCTCACCTCCTCTTCTCATCTCCTCTCCTTGTCTCCTTTTCTAATCTCCTCTTCTCGTCTCCTCTCCTTCCTTTGATTCCTTTTCTCCCCAAATTTCCTCCCCTCCTTTTTTACTCCTTTGTCTCCTCCTTTTCTTCTTCCCTTATCTCTTCTCCTTGTTTCCTGCTATTGTCTCCTTCTCTTGATTCCTCTTGTGTCTCCTCTTTTGTGTCCCACCTTGTCTCCTTGCATCCTCCCCTTGTCTCATTTCCTTGTTCCCTTCTTGCCTCTTTGTCGTCTCCTCTTGAGTCCTTTTCTGTCCTTTAATTGTCCCCTTGTCTCCTTCGTTGGCTCCTCTTTATTTTCTCCATGTCTCCTCCCCTTTGTTTCTTGTCTCCTTATCTCCTCTCCTTGTCTCCCCCTTACATATCCTCCTCTTGTGTCCTTTTGTCTCCTCTTGTCTCCTTGTCTCCTCCTCTTGTCCCCTTGTCTCCTCTCCTCATCTCCTTGTCTCCTCCTCTTGTCTCCTTGTCTTCTTGTCTCCTTTTCTATCCTTGCCTCCCCCTTTTGTCTCCTCTTGTCCTCTTGTCTCCCCTTTGTCTTGTCTCCTTGTCTCCTTTTCTCCCCTTGTCTCCTTGTCTCCTTGTCTCCTTGTCTCCTTGTCTTGTCTCCTCATCTCCTCGTCTCCTTGTCTCCTCCTATTCTTGTCTCCTCCTCTCCTTATCTCCTTGTTTCCTTTTCTCTCCTTGTCTCCTTGTCTCCTCCTCTTGTCTCCTTTTCTCTCCTTGTCTCCTTGTCTCCTTTTCTCTCCTTGTCTCCTTGTCTCCTCTCCTTGTCTCCTTTTCTACCCTTGTCTCCTTGTCTCCTCCTCTCATCGTCTCCTCATCTCCTTGTCTCCTTTTCTCTCCTTGTCTCCTTGTCTCCTCTCCTTGTCTCCTTTTCTACCCTTGTCTCCTTGTCTCCTCCTCTCATCGTCTCCTCCTCTCCTTGTCTCCTTGTCTCCTCGTCTCCTCGTCTCCTTGTCTCCTTGTCTCCTCGTAGCCCGCTGCGTCCCTCGCTGTCAGAACGGCGCCCTGTGTCGTCCATCAAACCGCTGCGTGTGTCGTCGTGGTTACAGCGGTTTTCGTTGTGAGGTTCCAGGTTTTCCTCCGAGCTCCAAAGAAGCAGAACCAGAATCTGGACCAGGAACCAAACCGCCTCAGAGACCGGAAACCAAGAAGACCAGAACCCGATCTGGATCTGCCGCCACGTCCCCGACACCCAGAACCAGAACCTCAGACCTGAGCTCAGCTGCTCCTCCGTCACAGATCCAGGACCCGGGTCCAGAGAAACCTGGGACCAAAGGAGTGAAACAGAAAACCAGATCCAGACCAGCAGAGTCTGAGCCCAGGTCTAAGCTGAACCTGGAGTTTTATTCTGGACCAGATTTTAGTCTGGAGTCTAATCCTGCTCCAACCAGAGAGAAAAGTGTGGATGAAGGAGTGAGAGGAGAGAAGAGGAGGAGAAAAGAGGAGGAGAGAATCAAACCAGGAGAGAAGAAGCTTTCACTCAGGTGAGACGACGCTTTTATCACAGGTTTGATCCTTAAATGTAAACTTTAAAACATTTACAAACTGTTAAAGTCTGTTTTTATCACCTTTATCCAAATCACACATTCCTTTAATAACAGCTGCTGCTACTTTTTAGAAAATTATTCTACATGAAAAAATAAACAATTAGTCAGAAAAGCAGAACATCCTGCAGTTCTCTGAGTGTCCAGCAGGTGGAGCTCTTCTCCTGATTGACACTGTTCAACACAGACCAGAGAGTGAGATGAGTCATTTTTAAAGGAAAAACTCTTAAACAAAAAAACTAACACTACAGAAACACACAGTGATGTTTTCCCCTTTTGTCACGTTTTTTTTTTTCCATCTCTTGAAGGAACCCAGACATGAAACTATGATACGTTTGTTAAATTGAATAAGTCAAATGTGTTGTTGAGATTTCTTTTTTCACTTTTTTTTTCTGGAGTTTTCTGTCAGCGTATGAAATGAGACCCCAAAGTCTCAGAGTCTCCTCATTGTCAATATTCAACACAACCCAGAGTCAGAGGTCAAAGGTCAGGGAGGTCAAAGGTCAGAGGCAGGGTCAAACGGACTGTGGGAAAAGTGACCAACCACAGGGAGCCATTTGGGGACAAGGACAGGTGTTTCTCAGGTGTTTGACTGTAGATTAAAGCAGGTGTTAAATTATAAACTTCATTCTGATCATAGAAAAGTGTCAGAGGATTTTTATTGTTGGGATTTTTCCTTCTGGAGCCTTAACAGAAAAACTGATAATATGAAAACATTAAGGAGCGTTTCTTTCTATTTTGTATTTTTACAACAAAAAATAATCATGTACTGCTGGAAAATAAACGGTGCTTTATACTATGATACCAAAGTTAAATTATATCATCCAAATGTGTTGTTGTATAAACCTGAAGCATTTTTTCAAAAGTGTTTTTATTCTAAATGGATGATTAGTGGAGAGAAGATTCACATTTCCATTTTTTCCAACTAGAGGAACAAAAATGGAAGCTTTTTTTTTTTATTAGAAGTTTTTTTTTTTTTGCCTTTATTCAATCAAAATTTTTACATATAGAAAAAAAAAATCAAAATTATGAGATAAGGCAGAATAGTAAGAGAAGAGTGTACATTTTGAGTTTAAAAGTAACTTTTAGGATACAAATTCAGAAATTTGAGATACAGTCAAAATTTTGTCAAGAATTTTTAATTTTTTTTTTTTTTAGATAAAAAGCCAAAATTGTGGGATGAAAAATCATATTTAGAATAGATGTGATAAATTGTCAAAAGTATGATATTATGTCATTATTTAGTGAAAAACATCAAAATCTGAGACAAACAGCTGAAACTTTGACTTTCCAACTCTTCAATTTGACTTTTTATCTCAAAATCCTGTTTTATTTTTTTTTTCTCACAGAATCTGTGAATTTAATTTTGGGTTCTCCTTCTTGTGAGGCCTCTTCTGCCTTCTCTGATTTCTCGTCTCTTCTCCTTTTCCTGATGATCTTGTGAGGATTTTTTCTCCTCCGTGTGTTTTCTGGCGTTCACCTCCTCGCTGCGTCTCCTCTGTTCCAGTCTGAGGGAGGCGCAGAGCGTTCTGCTCAGGAAAACTTTGTCTCCAGGAGGAAAAGGAGACAAGATGACGGCTCTGCTGATGAAGCACATTGAGAAGGAGAAGAAGAAGCTGCAGCCGGAGTCCTTCACCTCCCCCTCCCCCACCTACTCCCCCACCACCTCCTTCACCTCCTCCTCAGGTGAAACCAGCACGAGGACGTTTCACACTCAGCGAGGACAGTACACCGTCTACTTCACAGCTCCATCAGGTCAGTGAACGCACCATCAGTGTTAAAGCTAACACTTCACTTAAAAGGTCCTCAAATTTCATGAGAGTAAGGTATTTTTTTAGTATTTCTTTGAAATTACTCCTGATTATTTGAAAATTGGGTAAAAATGAGCACTTAACATCTTTAAAATAATGTCTGAATTTAATTACACGCATCACATTGATAAGAAACTGGGTTTATTTTTTCAATTTCTTAGAAATACTCTCCAAATTTCAGGGTAAGCTGGTGACAGTTACTTTACTGGCAAATTATCGCAACATTGATGTGATAATAGCTGCCGATCCATAGGTCCATAGTTTCCTGTAATAATAATTACCTTTAAAATCCTAACTAAATAAATGTATTCAATTTCCCAATAAGCAGTTAATTATCAGCCATTTATTTTGTATAGTTTTATCAATTTCTTTTTTCCCAGCTTTGTTGATGTGCATAATTGAGATCACTTGCAAATTATGGATGAACAATATTTACCTTTAATTCTTGGAATTTTCACCCAATCGTCTAAAAATTCTGAGGTAACTTCAAAGAAGCTGAATAAACAAAAGTTTTGTCTTATTATAACATCACTACGATAAAAGTTGCAGACACGTAAAGTGTTACAATGTTTAGTGTTTACCATGAGAGGGCGCTACAGAGCAGACGTGTTCACACAGGCTGAGTATGTTCTACACATACCACATCACACAGGTCATTATTAATCTGTGATAACACACACACACACACACACACACACACACACACACACACACTCTGGGGTCTCGTCTGTCAGTCGTTCATTGTTGTGTAAAAACACTCTGACGTGATGGAGCGCAGCAGGAATGTGTGTTTTCAGGGTGAGAGTTTGTGATAAGGTGACGTCGCTCTGATCTCTGTGATTAGAGTCACACGTCCGGTTATTGTCCAGCTGAGAAAAAAAACACTTTAACGCAGAGTCTAAGTAGAGTTTTAAAGAGAGGAAATGGGGGAGAGACTAAAAAAAAAGACAAAAAAGGGCAAATAATTTATTCTCTATTCATTATCTGATCGGACATTAAATTTTTTCCAATATCCGATACACCAATATTTTACAACTAATTAAGCCGATAATCAATGAGGATATTTTTGCATTCATGCGTACCTGCATACCAAACTTCAGAGATCTTCAACTTTCTTCTATATTGGAATTAAAACACAATGATATGGTACATGCTCCTACAACATACTATCAATTACAGTTACAGGAATACAAAAAATCTTCTTGAGAAACTTATAAGTTACAGGTACTGATACTCATGAATAAAGAGGATAACAAACCATGAATAAAATATCTATTGGTTTACTAAGTCCAGAAACGTACATACAGGACCCATCTTTGGATACTTCATTATGCACCGATACATATCGAGCATTCTCAATCAAAAGTTTCCAAAACCTAAAAACCTGGAAAAAAAAAATAGAGATGATGCACAATATTGGGTTTTTGACTAATAACCGATAAGCCGATATTTTACAACCTATTTATCTGATGATCAAAACTGATACTGAAACCAGTCAGGAGAAGAGCAAAAACATCTTTTCCTGTCAGGAAAGCTTCAAGTGACGTTCTCTGTTCCTCTTTTAAAGAAGAAAATGAGTTTATTTCTGATAAAACTGCAGATATCGCCGCGTCCACAGAGATCGCTTCAAACGCTGTCATTGTTTTCAAATATTCGGGCGCTTCCCGCTGACGTCACGCCTCTCTTCTCTGATTGGTCCGGTCAATATCGGACCAGGTGAAATCGTTTGTGAATGGAGCTTAACAAGATGGATCTGCAGGATTTCAGAAATTAAATCAGGCAGGTTCATCTGCTCTGAGAGGTTAGTGTCCAGCAGGGGGCAGCAGAGATGTTAATGAGTGAAGTTCAGACCTGATGGTGTGATCATCGACGTCAGGTTGATATAGAAAGTTTCAGTGTGACCTCGTCTGGGCTCAAAGTTTTTCAGTTCCTGCTTTAGTTCATGTTTTCAGTCGTTCTGCTCCAGGCTCCACACTGTCCCTGTGAGTGTGTGTGTGTGTGTGTGTGTGTGTGTGTGGACTCAGGACATGAGCTCATGCACAAACAGCAGCAGGAACAACCAGCCTCTATCCCTCTGACACAGGCCCCAGTCGTCTCTGTGTGGGGCCCCTGAGGCCCCCGGGGTCCCCCTGATCTATTCCTCCTTACGTATCCTGTTATTCCTCCTCGGTGATAAATGACCCAGATTTTCCAGAGTGTGGCTCAAAAATCCTCCGTCAGAGGGAAAGAAACCAAAGCAAAGAGGTTTAATTTCATTAACGGGAACATTAATCTTTAATAAAGCTGCAAACATTCTGGTTCCTGCAGCTGCAGGATGTTTTTATCGCTCCAACATGATGTCCAACCCCACAGAGAGAGAGAGACGTTTCTTCATGGCTCGCTGTCAACGATGGCGTCATGTTGGAGTCATTCTGCTGCTGGAAACTGATTATTTTATAACAGGGACATTCACATCTGACCGCTGAGAAACTGGGACAGAGAAACAGGACACAAACTCAACTTCACTCACTGGAATAAAAAAACAGATGAAGTTACTAAAAAACAAGAGATATGAAAAACTTTTGTCCAGAAAAAATATTAACATATTTAAATTAAAGAGTGCAGTGAAGTGTGGAGTAGATATTGTCTTCAACAGGAGATGGAGGAGACCAAAACTGAGCAAAAAGAGAAAGAATAATGTCGAGTTATGAGAGACACAAGAAAAACAAACAGTCAAACTCTGCTAAAGTGTTTGCCGCAAGTTCTTTTTTCAGCTGTGTCAAACTGAAATCCTTTTAAAACAAAGTTTAAAGTTACTTTAAGACGTTTCCTATCACCGTGACGACCAGAGCGACTTCAAACCTGGAGATGTTTTAGTGAATGTCGACCCCTGAAACCCAAACCAGGGTTGCATCATCAGCGCGACGTCGTCCACTGTTCTGGGGTCTGTTATGAAACTGAGCACAGATATGAGAGAGAGAGAGAGAGAGAGAGAGAGAGAGAGAGAGAGAGAGAGAGAGAGAGAGAGAGAGAGAGAGAGTCATGCACTCATACTTCCTCTCTCTCTCTCTCTCTCTCTCAGTGTGTGGACTGATGGACCAGATCCCTGCTAAACATTTTGTTTGGACCCGAGCCCAGTCCTGCACACTGCTTTCAATTATCTCTCTACCTCTCTCTCTCTCTCTCTCTCACTTCTCTGCTCACACACACTGCTGCTCGCTCGCTCGCTCACACTCAGGGGTGTTTAGGAAAAAACAGAGAGAGAACAGAGAGAGAGAGAGAGAGAGAGAGAGAGAGAGAGGGGGAGAAGCATTTTCTTCTCTGAAACTTTTGTCCTGCGACATTCACTTAAACTGCACCGCTGAGTCCAACAGAGAGAGAGAGAGAGAGAGAGGGACGAGCGAGGCAGAGTTACACAGGAGACGTTTGGGAGTTTGGACGATGCAACAAAAACTTTGAGTGCAACTCTGAAAATGCTGCAGCCTCGACTCTGCTCTTTTCTGTCGTCCGTCCTCATCTTCTCTTCTCTGTCAGCTGATGGACAGACGGTCACAGGAGGAGGAGGAGGAGGAGGAGGAGGAGGAGGAGGAGGAGGAGGAGGAGGCGTGGAGAGGATCCAGGTGATGTTCACACCGACCATCTGCAAGGTGCGCTGCAGCCAGGACCGCTGCGTCAACTACTGCGAGAGAGGCAACGTGACCACGCTGTACAGCAACGCCGAGGACGGAGGAGGAGGAAGGAGAGACGGCGCTCATGGGCCGGGCTTCAGAGTCTGTGAGTATCATCATCATCCACGCATGGACTCACCTGGTTACAGGTAGATCTAGAATTCATGTCCGATTTGTGTGAGAGGAAAATGTGTTAAAGGTATCTTACGTCTTAAAATATGCAAAGTGTTGAAAACTGCAGTTCCTCATGTGTCCACTAGAGGCTGACTCTGGAAGTACCTGAAACCACATACACACCCATTTCTAAAAAGCCGGTGTCCGAAAGTACAGGTTGAGAAGTGAGCTTCTGAAAAGTAGAAAGATTTTACCCATTTCCGTGACAAATTTATTCAATTTTAGTCGTTAGATTTTATGATTATGAAATAAATCACCGCCTTATTGCCCCTGTTGTTCTGCATTTCTCTTTGTCCAAAAGCACTTTTGAAAAATTTGGTTGTTAAGTTGTGTTTTGGTGTTTGCATGTGGTTGCAGGCATATTTTCACACCTCAGGGGACAGTAGGGGGCGCCACTCTCCATCACCGTTATAATTAGCCTCATTGGCAGCAAGTGGTTCAGTTCGGTTTGTCTCGGTACAGCACTCATTTCGTGGTGTTGCCTTTGACTCACATCAAACAGGTCTTCAATTAACTGACCTGTACAGACAGGCTTTTTCTTGCCAGCCAGACTTAAAATATGCAGAGGGTTTGAAAACTGCAGTTCCTCGTGTGTCCACTAGAGGCTGACTCTGGCAGTACCTGAAACCACATACACACCAAGTTCGAAAAAGCTGATGTTGTCCTTAAATACAGGTTTGGAGGTGAGGTGAGAAAGTAGGAAACAGGGAGAGATTAAACTCATGATTGTGAAAGATAAACAGAAATTTAGTTGATAAATTCAATGAAATATTACTGTAAACTACTTTATTTTGCACAGAAAACTCACAAATATAATCGACAAAGAATTGGATTAATAAACAAAATCTTATAAATACCCATCCCTTGAAATAAATCAGATAAATTGTAGCATCCTTTCTGCAGCTGTTGTTCTGCATTTTGCCTTTTCTAAAAGTACTTTTACAAAAATACTTGGTTGAAAAGTTGTGTTTTGGTGTTTGTGTGTGGTTGCTGGCGTATTTCCCTGCTCAGGGAACAGTAAGGGGTGCCACTTTTGTCACCAATCTTATTCACCGGTGCGTTTATTTGTGGCGTTTCCTTTGACTCAGACCTGATTTAGGCCACGCCCCCGATCACTAAGGAGGGAAACTGTTAATCTGAGAGTTTTTCTGTCAGAGTGAGAAACCTGAAGCTCGGTCAGATCGACACTGAAGCACCAAAAACTTCTCTGAGGGTCAGGAGTCCAGATTTCTGCAGTTAAAACCAACATGTGAGGTTTCATGTGAAGCGTGTGAAGCCGCTCCAGCTGCGTCACGTGACCCGCAGCTGTTTGACGGTCGGCCCGAGCTCGCCATCTGAAGCGGAGCCAGCGAATAGTTCTGGAGTCAGGATCTGATCCCGGGTCGGTGTTATCAAATCAAAGCCATCAGGGTTCGATTGATCTCCGGTTTCAGCTCATTCCTCTGGAAATCTGAGGGATGAGAGAGAGAGAGAGAGAGAGAGAGAGAGAGAGAGAGAGAGAGAGAAACTCAGCTGATGTTCCTGTTTTCTCCTCCGTCACTTTACCTGAAGTTCAGAGAAACACAGAGAGAGCAGGAACCAACTGACATATGGTTTTAATTTATCGTTAAGTTAACCCTTACACACACACACACACACACACACACACACACACAGAGCGAGGGGGAGGTGGTGACATCATGAGGTCAAAAGGTCGACCCCAAACCTCCTTTTTCTGGATTAACTTTATCGACACAACAAACCATCGTCTGGTCACCGTGACGATAACACAAAACAAAAAAGATTGTGAGTTTGAAATTTAAATGAGCAAATTATATCACAAGATAAAAGTCCTACTTTTAAAATAATAAGTCCCAATTTTGAGATTAAAAGTCAATCTGTTAAGATTATTGGTCAACATTTTGAAAAAAAAGGTCAAAATTGAAACATAAGTCAAGCCCTTAAGGGTTAGTAACTAGTTAAATATAGTTAAGTTAATTTAAGTTAAGTTTATTAGTTAAAAATCACAGGGAAAAAACCCAAATCTTGAAAAGATAGGTCACAATTTTGAGATACTAAAGCCAAAATCTCAAGAAAAAATCAATAAAAAGTCTAAAATTTAGGTTCATTTGTCAAATTCTGTGATGAAAGGTCAAATGTTTGTGAAAATAAGGTCAAAATCACAAGATTAAAGTTCTCCTTTTAAAATAACAAGTCCTAATTTTGAGATTAAAAGGTCATATTTGAAACATAATTCAAACACTTAAGGGTTATTAGTCAAATTTTTTGAGCTGTAAGGTCAAAATTATGAAAAGTTAAAGTAAAAATCACAAGAAAAAAAAGCTAAATCTTGACGTAGAAAATCACAATTTGAGATAATTGAATCAAAAATTACAAGAAAAAAGTCCTGAATTTAGGACAAAAAGTCAAAATTTTAGGATCATTTGTAAAATTTTGAGATAGAGTCAGATCGGTCACTGCTGGAGACAGACTCTAGTGGACACTCAGGGAACTGCAGCTGTCGTGACTCCCTTAAACTTTCAGATACAGATTAGTTCCTGGACACAGTGGAGGATTTAGCATTTAGACTGACGATCATAACATTTGGAGGTGGTGGAAACCAAAAAACAGAGCTAATAGAGATTAAAAGCCGTCACAAAAGCCATCACAGTCATAAAAAACCTTTAAACTAAAAATCTCTGCTGCATGTTTGGAGGTTCAGGTGTGAAAGTTTCAGACAAATTGACGTCATGGATATTTACCTGGTGAGCTGATGTGAGAAAGTAGAAGTAAAAGTCAGTAAATTTTTAATGAATGAATGAAATCATGAAGCTTTCACGTGTGCTCACAGTGTAACGGTCTGAGCGTGTGTGAATGAAGTGTGATCGACCTCATCATGTTGTTGTTTTTTTCATGTGGCTGTTAGAAACTTTATAAGCTCATAAAGCCTCAGGTGTGGTGTTGTTACTTAAAGTGTCTCTAACTAAAATCACCTTCATGTTTCACTCTTTATTCTCTCTCTGAGTCTTTGTTTATATCTTCTCTTCTCTGTAATCTCTCCTTGTTTATTCCCGTACACTCCTTTTTTCCATCTCTCCTCTTTTTGCCCCAGTTTCCCTCCTCCAAACAGTGTGAGAGCTGATGCAGTCCATCTGGAGGGCGATGTCCAGGATAATAATTAGGTCACCGTGTTTACACCAACACACACGCAGCCGTTCGACGTGTGCATGTGTGTGTGTTTGTAAAAAGTTACACAAGAAGTGCTTGTAGGATGAAGAAACACTTCACAGAGAAGATTTACGCTCCGACTTTAAAGGGTGTGGAGTTTAAGACTCGCACAGATTCAGACACAGAAGGAGATTTTTAACCATCAGGAAACAAAAATCCAGCACAGTTAGAGCTTAAAATCAAACCCTACACACTCACAGAGTTTCTGCACCTTTTTATTGGCTCCACAAACAGAATGATGTATTTCTATTTCTGCTTTTTGAGTGTGTTTGAACACTTCCAGTTATGATAGGACGAAAGAAGATTTAACGTCAAGATGGTTTCATTTTGATATATTTTATACATTTAATATATTTTATTCTAAATCCTCCCTCATGTCCCTCAGCAACCTCATCCTTGAGTGTGTTTTAAATGTGTTTTAAATGAGGGTTTTTATCTTTGAGTTGTAGAACTCTGCGATTAAGGGAAGTAGGTGTGAAAGTCATCTAACTCAGTGGTTCCCAAAGTGGGGGTCGGGACCCTTTGGGGGGTCACGAGACATTGATAGGGGGTCGTGGAATGTGTCCCAATATCAAAAACTATGAACCATTCCATATTTTATCTATCACCATAAGAATAAAAGCAAAAAATGGGTTAAAGATAATATGAATTTATGCAAACAGAATTTTTTAAATCTGTTTTTTCACATTTCTTTGTTGAAGTTTGATGCAGTGAGCACAGCAAAGAGCACATTAGTTGGTTAATTTTCTACTGATGAGTTAAATTAAGTATCCTGGGGGTTTCTCATTGTTTTTTTTTGTCTGTTTTTGGATTGGTCCATTAGTGTTGTACCACAGCAGGGGGCCGCCAGTCTCCAACGCTGCCATTTTGGGGGTCACAGGCGGAAAAGTTTGGGAACCCCTGATCTAAGTGATCTTTAAAAAGTAATATCTTTTGATTTGTGGCTGATTGTAATCTGCAACTTTAAATCAGATTATCAGCGCTAAAAAAGGTTATTTCTAAATGCTGTATTTTAGCTTCTAATTTATGGCACAACAAAATCTCTATGACAACACGACACCGGCTGACAAAGTTTATCAGAGTTTTTCTCTGCTGAAAACATTTTCTGTGATTCACTTAGTAGCATTATTGGAAACAGGAGCTGGATTGTCTGACAGAAACAGAACAGAGGACGATAGAAGCTAAAAGGGAGAGAGATAGAGCACAGGAGCTTAAGGCTTAAACAGGAGCTAAAGGCTAAAACAGTCTCTCATGTGTTTGTGCTAATGTTGATTCCTGTCCACATGCAGCAGTTATTCTGCAGTGATCTGTTCAAACCTGAGAGTCTATCAATAAAATGAAGAGCCAGGTTACGTTTGCTCTGCTTGGTGAGGTTGGAGTTGGTAGATGAGACCTGGTAGGACACAACCAGGATTCACTAACGTTACTGACATGTATCAGAGCACCGAGCTGTGAGGAGCTAAGATAAATGTAGCTGCTACTGAACTAAGCTGCAAACTGAGGGAAATTTAAAGAAGGTTCCTCTTGTTTTAACTAAACCCTGGACGTATGTTCGTATAAAAGTTTGTTTCTCTGAGCTGAGGTCGACCTGCTGATAGAGATCAGCGGCAGAGTAACCCGCTTTTAAAGCTGCAGATTTCCTTCCTGTTGCAAAGACTTCTGGGTAGNCTTCACATTTACACATATTGTATTGTCTAAATTCAGTAGCTACACTCTCTAGCTGAGGACGGAGATAGAGATTCTTAGGGTAAAATGGGTACTACGTAACGAGGAACGTGGTATTGGGGGTGTAATTGTGCGGCAGCAGTGTAGCTGAGGAAAGTGGTTTGGACTCAGGGCCAGCTAGTCGACTGGGGGTACAAGGGTGGCAGCGGGCGCATGAGGACTCAAATTACCCAGAATCCCCTGCAGCAGCCCTGCAGGCCTTCCTCCCCCCTCTGCCCCCCCCCCCTGCATGTGTTTCTCTCTCTCCTTTCAATTTTAGCCTCTCCTGCCCAGTAATGTCCTGCTTTTATTGTAAATCTATACTCTTAATCTGGCCGGCTCCGATGGGCCTCGCTCCCCCGATCGATGAGCTACGATTGCTGGGAAGGGTCCACAGGGGCCGATAACCCCCCCACCTCACCCGACCAGCACCCCCCCACCACCACCAGCACCCGCCCCCCTGTGGAGTCAACCCTCCATAGATTCCAGCAAACACTCACTCAGAATTAACGTCCATGAAGCTGGAAGCTCAAACTGTCAGGACTCGTGTTTGATTTGAAATGTTGAAAGTAGAAAACAACGAGGGAAGTTTGTAGTTTAGTAACAGCTACATTTATCTTAGCTCCTCACAGCTCGGTGCTCTGAGACATGTCTGTAACGTTAGTGAATCCTGGTTGTGTCCTACCAGTGCTCATCTACCAACTCCAACCTCACCAAGCAGAGCAAACGTAACCTGGCTCTTCATTTTATTGATAGACTCTCAGGTTTGAACAGATCACTGCAGAATAACTGCTGCATGTGGACAGGAATCAACATTAGNGGCACAACAAAATCTCTATGACAACACGACACCGGCTGACAAAGTTTATCAGAGTTTTTCTCTGCTGAAAACATTTTCTGTGATTCACTTAGTAGCATTATTGGAAACAGGAGCTGGATTGTCTGACAGAAACAGAACAGAGGACGATAGAAGCTAAAAGGGAGAGAGATAGAGCACAGGAGCTTAAGGCTTAAACAGGAGCTAAAGGCTAAAACAGTCTCTCATGTGTTTGTGCTAATGTTGATTCCTGTCCACATGCAGCAGTTATTCTGCAGTGATCTGTTCAAACCTGAGAGTCTATCAATAAAATGAAGAGCCAGGTTACGTTTGCTCTGCTTGGTGAGGTTGGAGTTGGTAGATGAGACCTGGTAGGACACAACCAGGATTCACTAACGTTACTGACATGTATCAGAGCACCGAGCTGTGAGGAGCTAAGATAAATGTAGCTGCTACTGAACTAAGCTGCAAACTGAGGGAAATTTAAAGAAGGTTCCTCTTGTTTTAACTAAACCCTGGACGTATGTTCGTATAAAAGTTTGTTTCTCTGAGCTGAGGTCGACCTGCTGATAGAGATCAGCGGCAGAGTAACCCGCTTTTAAAGCTGCAGATTTCCTTCCTGTTGCAAAGACTTCTGGGTAGTATCAGCCCATCAGCAGCCGCAGCACCCGCTGAACTCTGGGTAACAATGAGCAGGAAGCGGAGAGGAAGCGGCTGGCTGGTTCTGCTGGCGCCCGCTCCGCTCTCGCCGCCGTCCCATCAGGGCAGCCAGCTTTGTTCCATTTCCACGCATCACCTGACCTCCTCACGGTTGCTTAGCAACCGTAGAGAGGGCCACACCCAACAACAACATCTCCCAGAATGCATCTGTGTCCAGGCCTGGAGGTGGAGAGTGGAGAGTGTTGTGAAATGGACGGAGAGTGTTTCCAGAGCGGCAGTAAACATGATGGATGTGTGTTAGTGTTGGATCAGACCCCTGAGTGTGTGTGTATGTGTGTGTTTGTGTGTGTGTGTGTGTGTGTGTGTGTGTGTGTGCAGCCTGTTTCTAAGAGATGTGACCGAGAACATAAGCAGGGCAGCGTCACAAATATTTTCTGCATCAACCTCATTTCTCTTCATACGGACTTTGTGGGTCCTGGTCTGATCTGGTCTGATCTGATCTGGTCTGGTTTGTTCTGATCTGGTCTGGTCTACAGACCAAACCAGACTAGACCAGACCAAACCAGACCAGACCAGACCAGACCAGACTAGACCAGACTAGAACAGACTAGACCAGACTGGACCAAACCAGACCAGACTAGACTAGACCAGACCAAACCAGACCAGACCAGACCAAACCAGACCAGTCTAGACCAGACTAGACCAGACCAGATCAGACCAGACCAGACCAGAGATCTGTTCTGATCTGGTCTGATCTTGTCTGGTCTGGTCTGACCCGGTCTCCCTGTCCCCCCCACAGTCCTGTGTCCCCTCCTCTGTAAAAACGGCGGCGTCTGCCTCCAGAAGGATCGCTGTCTCTGCCCGCCAAACTTCACGGGGAAGTTCTGTCAGATCCCCGTCGCCCTCGCCGCCGCTTCGCCGCCGTCCTCCAACAACGAGATCGTGAAGCCGGCGCAGCTCCTGGCCACGGCGGCCAATCAGGAGCTGACGCAGTCTGAGTTCGTGCTGCCGCTGGGACAGAGCCAGGAGAGGGGGCGACCTGGAGGTGAGTCTGACCTTTGACCTCTGACAATAACCGCGTCCAACATCTGTGAAGTCACTGAGACAAATATTAACATCACTTTTTATTATTTTTAGGTACTTAAACAAACATAAGCAAAAAAAATCACTCTGCATAAAAAAAGCTCTATATTTGATAATAAAACCAGGAATAAACAACTTTCCAAAAAATAGAATGGATGTTTTTTTAATTCTAGTTTTCAACAAGATAAAACACAAATACAAGGGAGAAAAGAAAGACAGATTTTTGTAGCGTGCATCTCAAAAAGTCTGCATGTCATGAAAAGGTCAAATATCATGATTATGGCTCACAGATAATAAAAAAACTGTTCAGTGTCCAAAGTTTGGCCTCTGAAAAGCTTGTTTACTCCTGTGCACTTATCACAATTTTTTCTGCTATTTTCGCCCATTTCAGTCACTTTTCACTCATTTTTTTGTCACCTGTGGAACATTTCTGCTACTTTCTGACCAATTTCTAAGTCCCCTCCCAATATTTGACTCTTTTCACCTATTTTTGCTGATTTTCCCCGCCTTAAACTTCACTTTATTGCTACTTCTTGCCGTTTTTACCTCTCTTCACCACTTAGATTATTGCTCTGCAAAGGTGCTTTCTAACAATTTGTCTCTTTGGTTGAGTAACTGCAAAAAAATTTCATGTGGTATTCTGATGCATTTGAGGTTAAATACATATTACATCATCTTTTTTTTTTGCAATTTTATCTAATTTACGATTAACTGCTCAGCCCTAAATGATGTCATTTCTTAAAGATGTGAATAATAGAGGACCGAGGATGGAGCCCTGTGGAACTCCTCTGCTGATGTGAATGGATCTGCTGGTCCAAACAATGACTTCGTGTGTGTGTGTGTGTGTGTTTAAAGCTCCCAGTCCTCAGGTGAAGGTCCGAGTGCAGCACCCCCCTGAGGCCAGCGTGAAAATCCACCAGGTGCTGAAGGTGCGGTGAAATAATTTAAAGTAATGGTTGAGTTTTAGAGCAGTTTTTAGATTCGTCCTTTTTTTTTTTTTTTTGTATCTCCATTGTCTCCTGTTCTTTTTTGCTTTCTCAAAATTACAATTTTGTTTCTAGTTGTGCTACTTTCTCTTCTCTTTTCTGTTTTATATCTTTTTCTTCTGCATCTTTGATTTTGTCTTCTGTCTTTTCTTTGTCTTTGTGTTAATCCTTTTATGTCCTGTTTTCTTCTCCATCAACTTTTGTGTTTTTGTTTTCTTTGTCTCATTTGTCCTGTTTTGCTTGTCACTCATTGTTTTTGTCCTTTTATCATCTTCATCTTTTCTAATTTACTGCTTTTTCTGGTCTTAGTCCCCATTGTTCTCTTCTTGATTTCTATCCTTGTTGTCTGCTGTTTTCTTTTTTGTCTCTTCATCTTTTTCTTTTCCTAATCTCTTTTTATATTCCTGTTTTCTACATTTTGTCTTTCTCTTCTTCCTCATCAGTTGTATTTTTGTCGTCTCAGGTGTCTGGATTCGCTCCGAACCTGCAGGCGCTCTCCTCCTCCACCACCTCGGGGTCTGCAGGTGCTCCGGCCCCCGCAGGTGCAGCCATCCAGGCTCAGACCGTGAGGGGGGGCGGGACCTACACCCAGCAGTCCGGGTTCAAGTACTGTTTCAGGGAGGTGAAGGACGGACAGGTAAGAAGGAGAGTGGAGGGTTTATCCTTTTATTCTGAGATCTTTGAGACGATTATTCCTCAGATTTTTACCTAAAACAAACAGGATTGAGCCATAATCCCTGAGCTGATCCTCAGACAGTAAACAACAGTAAACAACAGTAAACAACAGTAAACGAGTGTTGAGTTATGACGACAGCTCTCTCTCTCTGGATCACATTAGCTCTGGCTGAGCGTGTTCAGCGTGTTCACACTTCTCTGACAGAAATCCCTGCTGGGCCGTTTCTCATCCTCATGATACGACGCAGATTTGTTTAATCAGCTGCAGTAGCTGCTGTCACACAAACTTCATCTGAAAAAGTTTCACAACCACCGCGCCCTCCGTCGCCGTCTATCACCGTGAGTTTCTGAGTGACGTTCAGGTCGAGTCACGCAAAACACGCCAGATATGTTCAGAAACGCTGAAGACAATAAATCAACAAGGACATGACCTTCAGACCAACAACACTTTATCAAACCAGGCTGGAAACATGTTCACTTCAGGTGCAAAGATCAGCTTTTTGAGTGTGTGTGTGTGTGTGTGGTCTCTGCTGTTTCTGCAAACAGCCTCTAGTGGACACTCAGGGAACTGCAGTTTATAACATTTATGCAGAAACTTCATGTTAAGACCAGAGGCTGCAACATTGTGACAATAAACGCTGAGTTAATGTGTGTGTGTGTGTGTGTGTGTGTGTGTGTGTGTGTGTGTGTTTGTGTGTGTGTGTGTGTTTGTGTGTGTGTGTGTGTGTGTGGTCTCTGCAAACAGCCTCTAGTGGACACTCAGGGAACTGCAGTTTATAACATTTATGCAGAAACTTCATGTTAAGACCAGAGGCTGCAACATTGTGACAATAAACGCTGAGTTAATGTGTGTGTGTGTGTGTGTGTGTGTGTGTGTGTGTGTGTGTGTTTGTGTGTGTGTGTGTGTTTGTGTGTGTGTGTGTGTGTGTACTTGTGTGTGTGTGTGTGTGTGTGTGTTTGTGTGTGTGTTTAGTGCAGTTCTCCCCTTCCCGGCTTGAGAAGCAGGGAAATGTGCTGCAAAGGGATCGGGAAGGCCTGGGGCATCACTGACTGTGTCCTCTGTCCTGATAACACAGGTAAACTACACACACACACACACACACACACACACACACACACACACACACACACACACACACACACACACTGCAAGACTTACACGTAGGCTTGGCTATCATTTCATATTTGTCTTCATCCTGACATTCAGAAAAATATTCCAGAAAATATATCTTTGTCTTCAAAGACATTCTAGAAAACATCTCCCCTTTTAATCCTGGAATTTTTTGTTTCTGGTTCATTACTGAAAAGTTAATCAGCACAACAAACTTTGTTTTTGTGATAGTTCTGCTTCTTGTCTCTTTTTTCTTAAATCTGGAATAAACTGTAAAGAATGCTAACCAGCTAGTGTGCGCTAACATAACTGTTTGTCCACCAGAGACTTTCAAAGTTAGTTACTCTGAGGTTTAAGGACCCCGTTTTCCAAAAATACCACAGTGATATGAACGTTTGAGATTCAACAGAGGGTTACGGATTTATGCCAAACACACACACACACACACACACACACAC